>CADEHL010001403.1:0-27500 GCA_902827135.1 Harpagifer antarcticus | reverse complement strand
CAATTATTGTATCTTTGAAGGAGGTTAAGGCCTAAAGGTCAAACACCACCAGACCATCAGACTGTTAAACACCTGAACCTTTGAAAGAACATCCATAACCTTCATCTGTTTGCAACTTAAAACAACTAAGTATCTGATATATCAGATTCCAGTTACTGTGTTATTGTGTTGCTCTGTGGGAGGAGCCTGTGACCTCACATCTACACTGTATGTACAAATGACAAGCCTTGAAACTTCAATCCTTGACGGCCAACCCACCACTAGTCAGGCTCTCTGCTGTCTTTATGGTCCTCTCCTCATGGATGGTTTGTTCCTCCCTGATCAGGTTCTGGTTCTGGCTGTAAGTCTGGTTCTGGTTCTGGCTGTGGGTCTTGTTCTGGTTCTGGCTCTGATAAAGTGTCTGACTCCGCATCTGGCTGTGAGTTTGGCTCTGCGATCGTTGCCTACTTTCCGTTTGACTCTGGACTTTGGCCTTGGTCTGAACTTGGTGTCCATATTTGGTCTCTGTGTGGTCATACGACTGGTTTACATCCATTTGGTTTTGCGTCTGCTGCCTGTACTGGGTCTGGGTCTGGGTCTGGATTTGAGATCCCCTGCTTTCAGCCTGGCTCTGATTTGACCGTCCTGAAACTCGATTGGATCTCCACGATTGGTTCCAAGCACCGCCGGAGCGTTTCTGGTGCAGTGGGACCTTCATGGTGCTGGCTTTGGCGCTGTACATCCGGGCAATAGTTTGGACCTTGCTCAGAATCCTCTCAGAGTTTTCCATCAGCATGGGGTCCACCACGGGGCTCGCCTCAAACAACCCGATCCCAGCTACATCCGATCCCATGCCCTCAAACAAGACCCGGTTGTCGCTTACAATCTTGGAGTGGTGAGACCATCGGCCCACTTTTATCTGACTGGGAAGACCCTCGAGGTTCCCGATGGTCTTTTCCAGGTCACATTGTTGGGTTCTAGTCACCGTGGACTCTTTGGTCTCAGTTGTTTGACTTGTTTCTGTAGTTGTCAGAGGTTTAGGGGCTTCGTTTATGCTTCCACTTGGTTGTTCTTGAATAGGCGTGTGCCCATTCACAAGCACTTGGGTTCCAGCACTGGGTTTGATGGATTCCTCTCTACACGTATCGGTAATAGTCGATGGAGGTGAATGTATACCCTGCACCTGGGTAGCTACAACACTTGTCTCATCCTCCTGCTGTTCATCAAATCCTTCCTCTATTGGTTTCTTGCAGACGTCCTCTTTTTCGTCCTGAATGTCCGCCTCTTCTCCAACAGGAACGTCTTGATTTGACTCCAGATTTAGATCTTCTTGCTTCGGGGTCTCATTGTCTGGCATCACAGAAGACGCTGGGCCCTGTGCTTCAAAATCCAAGGAGCTAATTGGATCATCTGCCTGTCCATCATGTTCTGCATCTGCTGATGGGGAAGACACAGGACTGATGGGGGAATGGGGCTCCATTTCTGCATCTGTTGCTTCAGTCGTTCTGGACCCTGCGCTCTCCACCTCCTCCTGGTGTCCGTTCACATCGAAGCGCGATACCGACGTCTTCACCAGACCCGATGGGATCTGTGAAAAACTGTTTCTCCTTACGGACTCCACTCCTTCTCCTTCTCCTTCTTCATCTGCCTCCTCCAGCTCGTCCTCCTCGGCCTCGGCTGCTGCCTCGTAGTAACTCCGGATCTTCTCGATGATCTTCTTGTCTCGTTTGGTGAGATGAGAGCTCCTTGTGGGCAGCTGGCATCTCTGGAGGGGGGGATTTGGATTTGGTGAGGAAATGGTGGACTCTTCCTCTTCCTTTGGTGCTTGACAACTGCTGACTTGTTCCTCCTTTGGTAAGATGCAGGGATTCAGAACTAACTTCTGTTCTCCCTCTTCATCCCTGGTTCTCGTCTCTTCTTCTTTCTCTTGTTCTACCACCTCTACTTGGGACTCCTCATCAGCCTCCACATCCTTTTCCACTTCACTTGAAATGTCTTGGACTTCATTTGTTAGCGTTTCATCTCCAGGCTGGTTTTCCTCGTTGAGGTCTTCGCTCTGACTCTGGAGGATGGCGGCGTCGTCCACCATCTCTGTTGTTTGCTGCTCCAGTTGCATTGTGGGTATGAGTTCTGGACTGGAGGGGCATGCGACTGGGGGCAGTGGGCAGGTGAAGTTGGTCTGCTCTGGAGGAGGACTCTCGTTGGGCTGATCCAGGACCTGCTCCTGACAGAAAAGTGAGAAAGTAGTGCTTTAAAATGACAGTTTGAGCATCGAATGAAGCTCCAAAGTTACTGAGGTGGTAAATTAGGTCCTAAAGTGGAAAGTCAAATATAGAAAGTAGTGGGTTAGGGTTAGGGTTAGGGTTAGGGCTTTGAGTGTTGTTTTGGTATTTTGAATGCTTTAACCCTTTAACCCAGCAACAAAAACACTTTTACCCACTCTCCCGGGATTAACAGAGAAAGCCTAACTTGGAACATGTTCAGGTAATTTGTAATCTATTCTAGAAACACTATGTTTTCTTAGAGATTTCAATAAGAGTATTTACAAACATTAGTTAGTGGATCAGAAAATCTGAACAGACTTGGACAGTGGTACGAATGTTTCTGTCGCAGTTCCAGCCATTGGTGGGTTTTTTTAAAGTCAATAAATGAATTTCAATTAATATCGGAGTCGAGTCGTTTTGTAAAGTGTTCATGGTGTGTTTTAAAATAACTGCCATGAGTGGAATAAACAAATAAATAATAATAAAGGGAGGTGTTTCTCACGGGGGGGTCGCAGTGGATGGCCTTCAGACCCTCCCTCGCTCTGCTCTGGTTGATGAACTCCAGGATCTCTTCGGTGATGGAAAGGGTGGGAGGGGGGCAGAGGGGGGGCATATCGTCGTCATCCTCTTCCTCCTCATTCGTAGAAAAAATTGGGAACAAAAAAAAAGTGGGTTAATAAACAGATGTTTTCAGAGGGGACGAGGTCAGATACGTTTTCATTTCCAAAATGTCCCATCTTTCCATCTCTATTTAAAATGTTCACACTTATTGATGTAAATAATTAGTGATACTGACATTATGGCTATATCTATAGAAACACGTTGAGTTAGTATGTCATTATTTTACCTTAAATGAATAAGAAACTAGCTTTGTTTTAGGAAACTAAATCATTGTTTTGACAGGGTTGATATATTTATATTGTTTCCAACATTTCCAAATGTTATTGCCCAATATCACATTTTACCTCCATGATTATTTGATAAAAAAAATATTACTGTCAATTAAATTCAAGTCTCTTGTTTCCTTTTAAAAAAGAAACGAAGGGTGAGGAGTAAAAGCTCCTCTCCTCGTCGGCTAGGCTGAAAAGCTCTGCCTCGTCAGTCTCGCGCGCGCGCGCTCGCTCTGCGCGCCTCGCGAGCTCCCTCTAGCGACGCGCGCGCGCGCGGCACGCTGCTACGCGGACGCGTCGCGGCGCTGGCACGCCGCCGCGCGCCATCACTCTCACTGCGCTCACGCGTCGCACGCTCACAGGCTCACACTCACGCTCACGTCCGAACGCACGCGCACCCAGCACGCGCACGCGCGAGCCACGCGCGCTCACCCACGTCCTCACCCAAGATCTAGGACTTTATACGCTCCTCCTAAATGCGAGCACGCGGTCGACTACAGCGTACCGCAATCCACAAGCTAAAGTCGCTCTCACGTCCGCTGCGACACGCGAGACTCAGTCTCGCGCTGCTAGAAGAGACAACGCGCGGCCCACGCTGCATCTCGCCGACTCACCCTCCGCTCTAGCTACTCGCTGCACTCGCTCTCACTCACCTCCACTCTCTCACTCTCTCACTCTCTCACACACACACACTCTCTCTCTCTCTCTCACACACACACATTCTCTCTCTCTCTCACACACACACTTGAGCTACTGCTTCCCCGAAATCTATCTCTAAACATCCCGTCTTCTGAGATATCTTGTAATCCTCCCCTTCAAAATGAAGTACCTCTTCCTGTGGCCTCAGCGCTGGCTCTGTGCTCTGGTTCTCCAGCTGGATGACTGAGGAGGTGCTGCCTGTCAGCTTGCCCTCACTGCCCGCCGGCTGAACAACAACAACAACAACAACAACAAGAGGGTCAGTTTAACAACTTTCTGTTCATCATCTAGGTTTATCTCATCCTTTTAACTTCTTTAATCTGGTCCTTCCTTCAGGGTGAACTCATGCTACATGTCAGGGGTTTCCAAACGTTTTCCACTGAGGGCCAAATACAGAAAAACACACACAGGCTAGAGGTGAGGTATACTGCCTTATAAGTTAGCAAAATCAATCAAATGTCGGTAAATAATGCTCGATACTTGAACATGCCTTAAGAACAGCAACAGCCTACATCACAGCTCTCCAGAGGGTTCCTGACAGCAGGACTCACACTGCTTTTAAGAAGAGGAAATATGAAGGATGTATTTTGAGCTTATAAGTAAGTAATAAGTTATTGGGCTTTTTTCTTATTAACTAAGATTTGTTAGAAAATGTTTTCAACTTTAATTGATTGAATTGATTTGAACATTGGTCTTATTAACACATGAATACTACTGTGTAATATATGTTTAAGAAGTACAATATAAGACAAGCAGAAGTTTTATTTGTGGGCCATATTCCCTTGTACTTTTTGAATTAGCCGAGGGCCGATTCAAAATGGCCTGCGGGCCGCATTTGGCCCCCGGGCCGTAGTTTGGAGACCCCTGATCTACGGCCTTAGGTATTTCTGCTGTCTCTCTTAAGGAGGCGCAGCTCTGCATCATTGTTGTTTCCAGTTTATAACGGAGCACAAGCTGCCATGAGATTTATTAGATTATTATTTATTGTTCGGAGACAAAGAAGCCTTTCTTTTCCCTTACGTAGGTTCCCTGACGCACATTCTCTTCTATGGAAAACAGCTCTAGGGCTGAACTGGTTACAGCCTTGAACTGCAGACGATATCTTGAGAATTGGTTTGGCAGCACATGTCTTTGTGAATTCTCTGGCCGTAACTCAAAATAAATATCTCTTCGTGTCTCTCTGAGTTTCGACTCCATTAGGCGCATTCACACCGCAGTACTTTTCCCACAAAGGTTCATCTGTACTTAGTTCCTGAGAACTCTCTAGTTCTCATGAACTAAGTACAGATCGCGTTCACACCGGAATAAGTCCCTGAGGGAGGATTAGGCAAATGAAGCCGCTGACGTCACTTCTTCTTCTTCTTCTTCTTCTTCTGCTGTGGGTTTACTGGCAGGCCGCAAACCACTTCACGGCGTATACTGCCACCCACAGTCCCCGGCCGGAAGTCCCCGGAGTTGGGGAAGGCTTCAGTAGAAGCTGCTGGGACTCCCAGCAGCTTCTACTGAAGCCTTCTGAGTAAATCGCCAGAACGCCGACACCTCCTCATCTCCACCGCTCCCATGTTTTATTTTGTGTTGCCATAAGTTAGTCTCTCTGCGTTTCTGCGCTGGGCTAATGCTAATGCTAATAATGCTAATGCGAGGATAATAAAATCCTTTTTCGGCTTCACAAAACTTTTTGGGAGTTTTACGGGGCGTGGTTTGCAATCCGCCCAGCCAATCAGACATAGGAACCTTTTTCTCCCACGGAAGTCCCTGCTCTCTAGCAGGGACGGAAAAGGGGGTTCTGATGAACTAAGTTCTAGTTCCGGCTCTTTTTGGTGTGAACGCGACATATCGGAACTAAAGTGGGAAAAGTACTGCGGTGTGAACGCGCCTATTGCTTCAGAAGTTTTCATCACAAACGTCATCTTATCAATTTAGCTTCTTTCAGCTGGTCCTTTCTTCATGGCCAACTCATGCTATATCGTGTTAGCTAATCCAACATCACCAAAGCTGCGTTTTCTATGGAATTATCTTTGGTTTGAGAATGATCACTTTCTGCGGCATGTCATCGCACGATCAACTCTTCTTATACAGATAATTATGACGTCACACTCTAACAATACAACATTAACATGTCAGAGTCAATTAGTAGTTATTACTTTTGAAAAATATGTTGTGTTTTTGATTGTCGTTTTGTTTTCTTGGAAGCAGGATTACACCACCATCAGTGTTTGATGTTAATAAGGACTTTATGTAGTATAACATTCAGTGTTTAAAGACTTTCATTCAAGGTTATATCAAACATGTTAAAAGCAGGTTGTAGTTCAGAGTCAGTGGAGTCTGTGTCTTACCTTCAGAGCTGCAGGATCCCCGTTTGGTGCAGAGAGAAGAAGAAGAAGAGAGACAGAGATATTTACAACACGTTAGTTTTGATTTGCAGATTTAGCTTCAGTCACATCCTGGATAATGTCCTCTCTCCCTCACCTGAGCCTCACCTGTCCCTAATCCTTTTATACTTCTGCCTTCTTTGGATGAAACACTCGACTAAACCCCTTCTTGTCTGCTTGTGATTTTGAGTCTTATGTTCTTGCTGCTGCCGGTGATAATGCATGATAAGTTTAGCCAAAGAAAATATATAAAAACCTCTATGTGTCTCTTTTTAATGTCCACAGCACTAATTACATGTGGCTGTTGATTGTGTATATACACTGAACAAAAATATAAACGCAACACTTTTGTTTTTGCTCCCATTGTTCATGAGATGAACTCAAAGATCTAAAACATTTTCTATAAACACAAAATAACCATTTCTCTCAAATATTGTTCACAAATCTGAAAGAATGTGTGATAGTGAGCACTTCTCCTTTGCCGAGATAATCCATCCCACCTCACAGGTGTGACATATCAAGATGCTGATTAGACAGCATGATTATTGCACAGGTGTGCCTTAGGCTGGCCACAATAAAAGGCCGCTCTGAAACGTGCAGGTTTGCTTTATTGGGGGGGGTCTGGGGGGGTCCGAAAACCAGGCAGTATCTGGTGTGAGGGGTAGGGGTAGGGGTAGGGTAATGTTGTGAATCGAGTGGCCCATGGTGGTGGTGGGGTTATGGTATGGGCAGGCGTATGTTATGGACGATGAACACAGGCCACTCGATTCACAACATTACCCTAACCCTACCCCTACCCCTAACCCTACCCCTCACACCAGATACTGACTGGTTTTCGGACCGGTGTGCCTTAGGCTGGCCACAATAAAAGGCCACTCTGAAACGTGCAGTTTTGCTTTATTGGGGGGGTCTGGGGGGGTCCGAAAACCAGTCAGTATCTGGTGTGAGGGGTAGGGGTAAGGGTAAGGGTAGGGGTAGGGGTAGGCTTAGGGTAATGTTGTGAATCGAGTGGCCTGTGTTCGTCGTCCATTACATACGCCTGCCCATACCATAACCCCACCACCACCATGGGCCACTCGATAAAGCAACATTACCCTAACCCTAACCCTACCCCAGATACTGCCTGGTTTTCGGACCCCCCAGACCCCCCCAATAAAACAAAACTGCATGTTTCAGAGTGGCCTTTTATTGTGGCCAGCCTAAGGCACACCTGTGCAATAATCATGCTGTCTAATCAGCATCTTGATATCACCTGTGAGGTGGGATGCATTACCTCGGCAAAGGAGAAGTGCTCACTATCACACATTCTTTCAGATTTGTGAACAATATTTGAGAGAAATGGTTATTTTGTGTTTATAGAAAATGTTTTAGATCTTTGAGTTCATCTCATGAAAAATGGGAGCAAAAACAAAAGTGTTGCGTTTATATTTTTGTTCAGTGTATATGTATATACGTATCTGTATATATATATTTGTATTTTGTACTCCTCTGGATTGTGGGAAACGGTTTTCCGATCTCTCTCTGTACACACAAACTGAAAGATTGACAATACAGTTGACTTTGATATATAGTAAGTAGACTTCATTAACAACACTAATGATGTGCACATGGAAGTATTCTGAGTACACTTAGTGGCTCCTGATTGTGGTTTGATCTCTCCTTCTTTGATTTAACGTATTGATTTGTTCATAAGGCCTTCAGTTCGAATGCGTTAAATGAACAATGATGTGCCTTTTTCTGAAATGTACTCGTGATTAAAGTGTGCCTTATATCTGGAGGATCTGGCTTTATCAACTGCAACTGATTTCTGCATTTTGACACCGAAACTCAACATAGCAAGTACAAAGAAAATGTATCTTGCTGTTGAACTGATGTGTCCTTTGTCTTTAGTTCAGGACATGTGAGATGCATTGTGGGAGCAGCTGTCAGAGAGATTAGCGTGTCTCTCACCGCTGGGATGAAACGCCGCCTCGATGTCTTTAGCCGGAGCTGGAAGAGAAAGAGAGAGAAACAGCTGGAGAAGAGGAACAACCAGATGTGTGTGTGGAGCGGACTGAAGGCGTGTGTGTTTATATGAACAGTTTGTGTGTACCAGAGGTGGGAAGTAGTGGAGTACACATACTTTGTTACTGCACTGAAGTACATGTTTCTGGTATCAGTACTTTACTCCACTACTTATTCTTCTGACGACTTTTGACTTACATTTCTAACACAAATACCTGAACTTTCTACTTCTTACATGTTGAACTCAAATACCTGTACTTTCTACTTCTTACATGTTGAACTCAAATACCTGTACTTTCTACTTCTTACATGTTGAACCCAAATACCTGTACTTTCTACTTCTTAAATGTTGAACCCAAATACCTGTACTTTCTACTTCTTACATGTTGAACCCAAATACCTGTACTTTCTACTTCTTACATGTTGAACCCAAATACCTGTACTTTCTACTTCTTAAATGTTGAACCCAAATACCTGTACTTTCTACTTCTTACATGTTGAACTCAAATACCTGTACTTTCTACTTCTCACATGTTGAACTCAAATACCTGTACTTTCTACTTCTTACATGTTGAACACAAATACCTGTACTTTCTACTTCTTACATGTTGAACCCAAATACATGTACTTTCTACTTCTTACATGTTGAACTCAAATACCTGTACTTTCTACTTCTCTCATTTCCCAAACAGCTGGTTCCTTTAGTCTGAATGTGTGTTTGATGCGTGATCATTATTCTTTAGAGTCATTGCCTATTGATTTGAACACGATCCGTGTATCCATCACTTCCTGGTCTTCTCTAAAGAAGAGGGACCAATGGAAACGTTGTCATGTTGCCGTTGTTCAGCATGGAAACATTCATTAGCTAACAATGACATTATTGTTCTATTGATATAAAGGGAGGTCAGGTACTCTTTAAAGCAGCTGCTAGTTATGGGTACTTTCTACTGAAGTACATTTCAAAGCCTCTTTACTTTGACTTGAGGAAAGAAGTTTAGTCAGTACTTCTACTTTCACCAGAGTACTTTTAAACAAGAGTATCTGGACTTCTACTTGAGTAAAGGATGTGTGTACTTTTGCCATCTCTGGTGTGTGTGTGTGTGTGTGCGTGCGTGTACGCGTGCACGTGTGTGTGTGTGTGTGTACCTGATCGTCGTCTGGAGCGTTGTCTGTACGGCAGGTTTCCCTCCAGCAGCAGAGGAAGACCCTTCCTGGTTTTCTCCGGAGTGTAGGTCAGCTCAGAGGGCTCTGCAGGGAGAGGAGGTCAAACAGTCAATCAGATCCATGAGATCAATACTGTCCCACTTGCTACCAGAGGGGGGAAAAGTACTTAGATCTTATACTTGAGTAAAAGTACAAGTACTCAGATCTTGTACTTGAGTAAAAGTAGAAGTACTCAGATCTTGTACTTGAGTAAAAGTAGAAGTACTCAGATCTTGTACTTGAGTAAAAGTAGAAGTACTCAGATCTTGTACTTGAGTAAAAGTAGAAGTACTCAGATCTTGTACTTGAGTAAAAGTAGAAGTACTCAGATCTTGTACTTGAGTAAAAGTAGAAGTACTCAGGTCTTGTACTTGAGTAAAAGTAGAAGTACTCAGGTCTTGTACTTGAGTAAAAGTAGAAGTACTCAGATCTTGTACTTGAGTAAAAGTAGAAGTACTCAGATCTTGTACTTGAGTAAAAGTAGAAGTACTCAGATCTTATACTTGAGTAAAAGTAGAAGTACTCAGATCTTGTACTTGAGTAAAAGTAGAAGTACTCAGATCTTGTACTTGAGTAAAAGTAGAAGTACTCAGATCTTGTACTTGAGTAAAAGTAGAAGTACTCAGATCTTGTACTTGAGTAAAAGTAGAAGTACTCAGATCTTGTACTTGAGTAAAAGTAGAAGTACTCAGATCTTATACTTGAGTAAAAGTAGAAGTACTCAGATCTTGTACTTGAGTAAAAGTAGAAGTACTCAGATCTTGTTCTTGAGTAAAAGTAGAAGTACTCAGATCTTATACTTGAGTAAAAGTAGAAGTACTCAGATCTTGTACTTGAGTAAAAGTAGAAGTACTCAGATCTTGTACTTGAGTAAAAGTAGAAGTACTCAGATCTTGTACTTGAGTAAAAGTAGAAGTACTCAGATCTTGTACTTGAGTAAAAGTAGAAGTACTCAGATCTTGTACTTGAGTAAAAGTAGAAGTACTCAGATCTTGTACTTGAGTAAAAGAAGAAGTACTCAGGTCTTGTACTTGAGTAAAAGTAGAAGTACTCAGATCTTGTACTTAGTAAAAGTAGAAGTACTCAGATCTTGTACTTGAGTAAAAGTAGAAGTACTCAGATCTTGTACTTGAGTAAAAGTAGAAGTACTCAGGTCTTGTACTTGTACTGTTTATATTAAAGGTTAAAGGTCACCTATTATGCAAAATCCACTTCTTCATGTCTCTTCTACATCAACATGTGTCCCCTCTTCTCCATGTCTCTTCTACATCAACACGTGTCCCCTCTTCTTCATGTCTCTTCTACATCAACATGTGTCCCCTCTTCTTCATGTCTATTCTACATCAACACGTGTCCTCATCTTCTTCATGTCTCTTCTACATTCAACATGTTGTCCCCTCTTCTTCATGTCTCTTCTACCATCAACATGTGTCCCCTCTCTTCATGTCTCTTCTACATCAAACATGTGTCCCCTCTTCTTCATGTCTCTTCTACCATCAACACGTGTCCCCTCTTCTTCATGTCTCTTCTACATCAACAACGTGTCACCTCTTTTTCCATGTCTCTTTCTACATATCAACACGTGTCCCCTCTCTCCTCTTCTTCATGTCTCTTCTACATCAACATGTGTCCCTCTTCTCATGTCTCTTCTACATCAACATGTGTCCCCTCTTCTTCATGTCTCTTCTACATCAACAATGTGTCCCCTCTTCTTCATGTCTCTTCTACATCACACATGTGTCCCCTCTTCTTCATGTCTCTTCTACATCAACATGTGTCCCCTCTTCTTCATGTCTCTTCTACATCAACATGTGTCCCATCTTCTTCATGTCTCTTCTACATCAACATGTGTCCCCTCTTCTTCATGTCTCTTCTACATCAAACATGTGTCCCCTCTTCTTCATGTCTCTTCTACATCAACACGTGTCCCCTCTTCTCATGTCTCTTCTACATCAACACGTGTCCCCTCTTCTTCATGTCTCTTCTACATCAACATGTGTCCCCTCTTCTTCATGTCTCTTCTACATCAACATGTGTCCCCTCTTCTTCATGTCTCTTCTACATCATATGTGTCCCTCTTCTTCATGTCTCTTCTACATCAACGTGTTCCCTCTTCTTCATGTCTCTTCTACATCAACATGTGTCCCTCTTCTTCATGTCTCCTCTACATCAACACGTGTTCCCTCTTCTCATGTCTCTTCTACATCAACATGTGTTCCCTCTTCTTCATGTCTCTTCTACATCAACATGTGTCCCCTCTTCTTCATGTCTTTTCTACATCAACGTGTCCCCTCTTCTTCATGTCTTCTACATCAACATGTGTCCCCTCTTCTTCATGTCTCTTCTACATCAACATGTGTCCCCTCTTCTTCATGTCTCTTCTACATCAACATGTGTCCCCTCTTCTTCATGTCTCTTCTACAATCAACACGTGTCCCCTCTTCTTCATGTCTCTTCTACATCAACCAATGTGTCCCCTCTTCTTCATGTCTCTTCTACATCAACAGTGTCCCCTCTTCTTAATGTCTCTTCTAAATCAACACTGTGTCCCCTCTCTTCATGTCTCTTCTACATCAACATGTGTCCCCTCTTCTTCATGTCTCTTCTACATCAACACGTGTCCCCTCTTCTTCATGTCTCTTCTACATCAACACGTGTCCCTCTTCTTCATGTCTCTTCTAATCAACATGTGTCCCCTCTTCTTCATGTCTCTCTACATCAACATGTGTCCCCTCTTCTTCATGTCTCTTCTACATCAACATGTGTCCCCTCTTCTTCATGTCTCTTCTACATCAACACGTGTTCCCCTCTTCTTCATGTCTCTTCTACATCAACATGTGTCCCCTCTTCTTCATGTCTCTTCTACATCAACATGTGTCCCCTCTTCTTCATGTCTCTTCTACATCAACATGTGTCCCCTCTTCTTCATGTCTCTTCTACATCAACATGTGTCCCCTCTTCTTCATGTCTCTTCTACATCAGAGACAGGCTCTGTATATATCTGAGACCTGTGATATATTGATGAGAACCAGTATAATAGGGGACCTTTAAGTCCACTGACCTGATGGGCGTCGGCCTCGGTGGAACCCGAGAGGATCGTCCAATCGCGGCGAGGCGGAGGATTTCTTCAGGTCGAACTGAGGAGCTGCAGACAGGAAGTGATGTTATTACACGTGTAGACAACGAGTGTGTGTGTGTGTGTGTGTGTGTGTGTGTGTGTGTGTGTACTCACTCTGGCAGAAGTTGTCTCCCAGGACTTGCCTCGCCTGGAAAGAAAGAGAGAGAGTTATTTAGTGATAAAATAAGATATAAAGTTGAGGAGGAATTCATTAAGAAACAGAAGAGTGATGTCTTTATGCACTTCTGTGTGTGTGTGAGTGTGTGTGTGTGTGTGTGTGTGTGTGTGTGTGTGTGTGTGTGTGTGTGTGTGTGTGTGTGTGTGTGTGTGTGTGTGTGTGTGTGTGTGTGTGTGTGTGTGTGCGTGCGTGGCCTAGCATTACTATACTTGTGGGGGAGTGAGGGGAGTCATTAATTTTAGGGTGAAGACTTGGTTAGGTTAAGGGTTAGGGTTAGGGTAAGGGTAAGGGTTAGGGTAAGGGTAAGTGTTAGGGTAAGGGTAAGGGTTAGGGTAAGGGTAAGGGTTAGGGTAAGGGTAAGGGTTAGGGTAAGGGTTAAGTTAAGGGTTAGGGTTAGGCATGTGTTGGTTATGGTTAAGGTTAGGATAAGTCTCCAGGAAATGCATGTAAGTCAATGTAATGTCCCCTGAAGTGATGTATACATGGTATGTGTGTGTGTGTGTGTGTGTGTGTGTGTGTACGTGTGTGTGTGTGTGTCTGGAAACGTTTTACTGTAATGGCCCATCAGAATGCAAGGCATGCTGGGATAAAAGCTCTGATTTGAACCAGAACCAAGACTTTTCCAAAACAGAAGCAAACAGTTTGATGTTTAAAGGTCAGTGGAGTTTAGGACACAGAGGAGCTTGAATCAGCTGTTACACGCTTTACTGAGAGGATGTGACACACATTCATCAGTGGGAGGTTCATGGACTCAATGTGGTCAAAGACTACAGTTTAGAGCCTGGATCCCAAACCAACGAAGAAGAATCGAAAAATATAGTAAGGAACAGAGGAGGGAGAAGTACTCAGATCTTGTACTTGAGTAAAAGTAGAAGTACTCAGATCTTATACTTGAGTAAAAGTAGAAGTACTCAGATCTTGTACTTGAGTAAAAGTAGAAGTACTCAGATCTTGTACTTGAGTAAATGTAGAAGTACTCAGATCTTGTACTTGAGTAAAAGTAGAAGAACTCAGATCTTGAGTCGAAGTAGAAGTACTCAGATCTTGTAGTAAAAGTAGAAGTACTCAGATCTTATACTTGAGTAAAAGTAGAAGTACTCAGATCTTGTACTTGAGTAAATGTAGAAGTACTCAGATCTTGTACTTGAGTAAAAGTAGAAGTACTCAGATCTTGTAGTAAAAGTAGAAGTACTCAGATCTTGAGTAAAAGTAGAAGTACTCAGATGTTGTACTTGAGTAAAAGCAGAAGTACTCAGATCTTGTAGTAAAAGTAGAAGTACTCAGATCTTATACTTGAGTAAAAGTAGAAGTACTCAGATCTTGTACTTGAGTAAATGTAGAAGTACTCAGATCTTGTACTTGAGTAAAAGTAGAAGTACTCAGATCTTGTAGTAAAAGTAGAAGTACTCAGATCTTGAGTAAAAGTAGAAGTACTCAGATGTTGTACTTGAGTAAAAGCAGAAGTACTCAGATCTTGTAGTAAAAGTAGAAGTACTCAGATCTTATACTTGAGTAAAAGTAGAAGTACTCAGATCTTGTAGCAAAAGTAGAAGTACTCAGATCTTGAGTAAAAGTAGAAGTACTCAGATCTTGTAGTAAAAGTAGAAGTACTCAGATATTATACTTGAGTAAAAGTAGAAGTACTCAGATCTTGTACTTGAGTAAAAGTAGAAGTACTCAGATCTTGTACTTGAGTAAAAGTAGAAGTACTCAGATCTAGTACTTGAGTAAAAGTACTCAGATCTTGTACTTGAGTAAAAGTAGAAGTACTCAGATCTTGTACTTAAGTAAAAGTAGAAGTACTCAGATCTAGTACTTGAGTAAAAGTAGAAGTACTCAGGTCTTGTACTTGAGTCGAAGTAGAAGTACTCAGGTCTTGTACTTGAGTCGAAGTAGAAGTACCAGAGTATATGAATACTCTGTTACAGTAAAAGTCTTATGTCAGATAACTATTATTCTTTTCAGTTTGTGCACAATTTATTTGACTTAGAATCGAATATGAATTAAAGATATATATTAATTACAGGAATTCATTCTAATTAGTTTGTTGTCATCCTTTTGATTGAGTTGAACACGCTGGTTATTCATTTCCCACCTGCATGGCCAGTTCAAACACCGTGAGGACAGTGTGCAATATACTAAACTAAATAAATTAGCACGCTTTATTTGTTTTAGTTTAATACCAAATACACTATATGAATAATGTGTGTAATAGTTCATATTGTGGGCTCCTCTCAAGCTGAACGTCCTGCAGGATTGACTTCCTTCCTTGTGATGTTTAAGTGTAGTGATGAGTTTGCGTGATGGCCAGCAGAGGGCGGCAAACACCAGCAGAATCTTTAAAGTACAGCCAGTAATACTGCAGGTACAAGTGATTTGAATATAACCACTAACACTACTATTGAAGCTCTCTTCTGATTAAAGTACAATAATACAAAACATATACTACAATATACGATATCTCAGAATCAACCAGCAGGTTTTCAGAAAGGAGGAGTTTGCCTCAAAGAAGGAGAACGTGAGATTTAAAGTATGAACAAATATAGAAATATGATATACTAAATGATTGTTAAACTATTATACACTCCAGAAATGTGTGTGGGACATATAGATGTATAACAAAGGAAATTAGTTAGTAAATGACAAATTACTTTTACTAGTATTCCTAATTTCCCCTTCTACTACAACTACAAATAATATTGTTCTATTATTATAACGACTTCTTGGATTTGTTTAGCTTCCACGTTGCCAGAACTGCAGGAACAAGTGTTTTCCAACTTTGACTGTATTCCATTAATATGGAGGATGCTTCCTTTGCCCAATTACACACTTTGCACCTACAACCTGCAACTAGCTCCATGTTAGCTTTGGAGCTAATCAGGGAGGGGTTAGTGCTTCATTTTCACTTTCACACACTTTTACATTAAAGCCTTCCGACCCAGGGATCGAACCGACAACCTCTCGTTGAAAATCACACTTATCTAACTTCAATCCTCCTCCTCCTCCTCCTCCTCCTCCTCCTCCTCCTCTTCCTCCTCCTCCTCCTCCTCCTCTCACCTTCATCGGCAGAGAGGCGGGATGGTTCTCTACGATCAGCCTCTTCAGGTAATGAACCCACAGCCTCTTCTCCTCCTGGTTCTTCGTCTGCACCAATCAGAACGGAGGAAACAAAGTAGGAGGAGTTATACCTCCTTCTCTTTAGATTAACTGATAGATAGATAGATAGAGAGAGGGATAGAGAGATAGAGGGATAGAGGGATAGATGGATAGATAGATAGATAGATAGAGAGAGGGATAGAGAGATGGATAGATAGAGAGAGGGATAGGGAGATAGATAGATGGATGGATAGATGGATAGAGAGATGGATAGATAGATAGAGAGATGGATGGATAGAGAGATAGATGGATAGATAGATGGATAGAGAGATGGATAGATAGAGAGATAGATGGATGGATAGAGAGATAGATGGATAGATAGATGGATAGAGAGAGAGATAGATAGAGAGATAGATGGATAGATAGATAGAGAGATAGATGGATGGATAGATAGATGGATAGATAGAGAGAGAGAGAGGGATAGAGAGATGGATAGATAGATAGATAGAGAGATAGATAGATAGAGAGAGAGGGATAGAGAGATGGATAGATAGATGGATAGAGAGATATATGGATAGATAGAGAGAGGGATAGAGAGAGAGATGGATAGATGGATAGAGAGATGGATAGATGGATAGATAGAGAGATAGATAGAGAGATAGATAGAGAGATAGATGGATAGATAGAGAGATAGATGGATGGATAGATAGATAGATGGATAGAGAGAGAGATAGATAGAGAGATAGATGGATAGATAGAGAGATAGATGGATGGATAGATAGATAGATGGATAGAGAGAGAGATAGATAGAGAGATAGATGGATAGATAGAGAGATAGATAGATGGATAGAGAGATAGATGGATAGAGAGATGGATAGATGGATAGAGAGAGAGATAGATGGATGGATAGATAGATAGATGGATAGAGAGAGAGATAGATAGAGAGATAGATGGATAGATAGAGAGATAGATGGATGGATAGAGAGATAGATGGATGGATAGATAGATAGATGGATAGAGAGAGAGATAGATAGAGAGATAGATGGATAGATAGAGAGATAGATGGATGGATAGAGAGATAGATGGATGGATAGATAGATAGATGGATAGAGAGAGAGATAGATAGATAGATAGATGGATAGATAGAGAGATAGATGGATGGATAGATAGATAGATGGATAGAGAGAGAGATAGATAGAGAGATAGATGGATAGATAGAGAGATAGATGGATGGATAGAGAGATAGATGGATAGAGAGATGGATAGATGGATAGATAGATAGAGAGATAGAGAGATAGAGAGATAGATAGAAGAAACGGACTACAGAAAAAGAATATATGACACATAATATTTTCTAAGTGGAGAGCTATCCATATCATAAAAACATGGTCTGCATGCCTTTAGATAGATATTGCAAATCTTTTGAATGCATTTGTGGAAGGTGTTGTACATTTACAAACCACACATTTACACACAAATAGTATTGAGACAAATCTAACCACTTCTTCTAAGATGTTGAACAGTTCTATCTCTGTCCCAGAGTCTCAGACTGCAGCCACACGAGAACGGTAATGCAAACGAACCGAAATCGATATCAAAAAAGTCTCCCGTCCACACGCAACAGGCACCAGCAACGTGTCCTTCCACACGAGACCGCTCGACCCGCTGGAGACGCTGTAGTACATATGCCGGGCCTGTAAGTAGCGCTGTACTCCCGCCACAAAATACACCAGAAGCAGCGAAGAAGACTTCCGAGCATGTTTTCCATGGTTGCCCTTCTGTTTATTCTCCGCGGTGGATTTAGTAGCAGAGGTGGGGAGAGGCAGGGCTCTTTGTCTCTGATCTCTCTCTCCGGTCCGATTAGACTTCACTCGCGTTTATGTCCATATCGATCAGAGCTAGTTCTAGCTAATGGTATGACTGCCTGAGTGTCAAAGGACCTAAACAAGCAACATTTCGACCGGAGAATGTTAGAACGGAAACTCTGCCTGCTGGAGGCTCCTGCTGGGTGCACTGTCCTGCGAAATACCGGGACCTGGCTCGAAACACTCTGAAAACTGTTGTTGTTGTTGGCGAAACACATCAGCAATGGTGACACGGGGGTGAGCAGGAGAGGTGGGGAGAGGCGGGGCTATGGCGTCATCGTTATCAGGAAATGATCGTACACACGGAGCCGTTTGGCCCCCCAGAGCGTTTCGTCCGCAGATCTACCAACCTTGGGAGCCGTTATCGTGATCTGCGTTTCCCTGTCGGCCTCGTGTGGCCGAACCGTCTATCTGATAGAGAACTGCAGCGGATACGACCGTTATCGTCCTCGTGTGGCTCCAGCCTCAGACCTCAGTTTGACCCCAGATGTAAATATTGACCTTGTGTTTCTCCCCCTCACCTGTACGACGTGCTGCAGTTTGGGGATGGTCTGGTCTGAGACTTTGAAGCAGAGCGAGTCCTTCAGGGTCTCCACCAGCAGCAGGTTGCAGCACTGCAAAGAGGGGGGGGGGGGGGGTTACACACCATTACACTTGTTGTTTTGCACCAAGGAAAGTTCATTTATAGAGCCCATTTCAACACAAGGCCATTCAAAGTGCTTTACAGCATTAAGACATAGTGCAGCAGGACCAAAGCTGCAGATGCATCTCGAAATTCAACGTTTGCATTGAAACAAGTCATGGGTCAACCTTAGTGTGCATTTAGGCCTTAAATGCACACTATATATATATATTAGGGTTTCCTCCTTTTCAAAGGCTTTATAGTCATAAGCACAACATCTACAGGTAGCAATGAACACCTTAAAGAAAACCACCCCATCTATTAGCTAATAATCTGAATCTGCAAAGTAAGTGCAATATTTACATCTGAAATGTAGTGGAGTGGAAGTATAAAGTAGCATTAAATAGAAATACTCAAGTACAAGTACCTCAACATTGTACTTAAGCACAGTACTTGAGTAAATGTACTTCCCACCTCTGTGTAAAACAATATAAAGTAGATAAGAGATAATGGACGTACGAATATGTGCGTGCTGTAGACGAACTGCCCCACCCTCTTCTTGGCGATCAGCAGCATTTTGTCGAACAGGAAGAACGCTCGCTCCTTCTTCACCCGCTGGACTTTAAAGGAACCTTCCAGAACAAGTTCTCCAAACCCACCCAGATCAGGACCGCTCCAGTTCACCAGCAGGAACTCGATCTCCTGAGGGGGCAAAGGTCAGAGGTCAGCAGAGAGGGCAAAGGTACACACATCCTTTACTCAAGTAGAAGTACAGATATTCGTGTTTAAAAATACTGTGGTGAAAGTAGAAGTACTGAGTAAACTTCTTTACTCAAGTGAAAGTAAAGAGGCTTTGAAATGTACTTCAGAAGAAAGTACCCATAGCTAGCAGCTGCTTTAAAGAGTACCTGACCTCCCTTTATATCAATAGAACAATAATGTCATTGTTAGCTAATGAATGTTTCCATGCTGAACAACGGCAACATGACAACGTTTCCATTGGTCCCTCTTCTTTAGAGAAGACCAGGAAGTGATGGATACACGGATCGTGTTCAAATCAATAGGCACGCAATGACTCTAAAGAATAATGATCACGCATCAAACACACATTCAGACTAAAGGAACCAGCTGTTTGGGAAATGAGAGAAGTAGAAAGTACAGGTATTTGAGTTCAACATGTAAGAAGTAGAAAGTACAGGTATTTGAGTTCAACATGTGAGAAGTAGAAAGTACAGGTATTTGAGTTCAACATGTGAGAAGTAGAAAGTACAGGTATTTGAGTTCAACATGTAAGAAGTAGAAAGTACAGGTACTTGAGTTCAACATGTAAGAAGTAGAAAGTACAGGTATTTGAGTTCAACATGTAAGAAGTAGAAAGTACAGGTATTTGGGTTCAACATGTAAGAAGTAGAAAGTACAGGTATTTGAGTTCAACATGTAAGAAGTAGAAAGTACAGGTATTTGAGTTCAACATGTAAGAAGTAGAAAGTACAGGTATTTGGGTTCAACATGTAAGAAGTAGAAAGTACAGGTATTTGTGTTCAACATGTAAGAAGTAGAAAGTACAGGTATTTGAGTTCAACATGTAAGAAGTAGAAAGTACAGGTATTTGAGTTCAACATGTAAGAAGTAGAAAGTACAGGTATTTGAGTTCAACATGTAAGAAGTAGAAAGTACAGGTATTTGAGTTCAACATGTAAGAAGTAGAAAGTACAGGTATTTGTGTTCAACATGTAAGAAGTAGAAAGTACAGGTATTTGAGTTCAACATGTAAGAAGTAGAAAGTACAGGTATTTGGGTTCAACATGTAAGAAGTAGAAAGTACAGGTATTTGTGTTCAACATGTGAGAAGTAGAAAGTACAGGTATTTGTGTTCAACATGTAAGAAGTAGAAAGTACAGGTATTTGTGTTCAACATGTAAGAAGTAGAAAGTACAGGTATTTGTGTTCAACATGTAAGAAGTAGCAAGTACAGGTATTTGGGTTCAACATGTAAGAAGTAGAAAGTACAGGTATTTGAGTTCAACATGTAAGAAGTAGAAAGTACAGGTATTTGAGTTCAACATGTGAGAAGTAGAAAGTACGGGTATTTGGGTTCAACATGTAAGAAGTAGAAAGTACAGGTATTTGAGTTCAACATGTAAGAAGTAGAAAGTACAGGTATTTGAGTTCAACATGTAAGAAGTAGAAAGTACAGGTATTTGTATTCAACATGTAAGAAGTAGAAAGTACAGGTATTTGAGTTCAACATGTAAGAAGTAGAAAGTACAGGTATTTGTATTCAACATGTAAGAAGTAGAAAGTACAGGTAATTGGGTTCAACATGTAAGAAGTAGAAAGTACAGGTATTTGAGTTCAACATGTAAGAAGTAGAAAGTATAGGTATTTGGGTTCAACATGTAAGAAGTAGAAAGTATAGGTATTTGGGTTCAACATGTAAGAAGTAGAAAGTACAGGTATTTGTGTTCAAAGTGTAAGAAGTAGAAAATACAGGTATTTGTGTTCAACATGTAAGAAGTAGAAGGTACAGGTATTTGGGTTCAACATGTAAGAAGTAGAAAGTACAGGTATTTATGTTCAACATGTAAGAAGTAGAAAGTACAGGTATTTGTGTTCAACATGTAAGAAGTAGAAAGTACAGGTATTTGTGTTCAACATGTAAGAAGTAGGAAGTACAGGTATTTGAGTTCAAAATGTAAGAAGTAGAAAGTACAGGTATTTGTGTTCAACATGTAAGAAGTAGAAAGTACAGGTATTTGTGTTCAACATGTAAGAAGTAGAAAGTACAGGTATTTGTGTTCAAAGTGTAAGAAGTAGAAAGTACAGGTATTTGTGTTCAACATGTAAGAAGTAGAAAGTACAGGTATTTGTGTTCAAAGTGTTAGAAGTAGAAAGTACAGGTATTTGTGTTCAACATGTAAGAAGTAGAAAGTACAGGTATTTGTGTTCAACATGTAAGAAGTAGAAAGTACAGGTATTTGTGTTCAAAATGTAAGAAGTAGAAAGTACAGGTATTTGAGTTCAACATGTAAGAAGTAGAAAGTACAGGTATTTGTGTTCAACATGTAAGAAGTAGAAAGTACAGGTATTTGTGTTCAAAGTGTTAGAAGTAGAAAGTACAGGTATTTGTGTTCAACATGTAAGAAGTAGAAAGTACAGGTATTTGTGTTCAACATGTAAGAAGTAGAAAGTACAGGTATTTGGGTTCAACATGTAAGAAGTAGAAAGTACAGGTATTTGTGTTCAACATGTAAGAAGTAGAAAGTACAGGTATTTGGGTTCAACATGTAAGAAGTAGAAAGTGCAGGTATTTGTGTTCAAAATGTAAGAAGTAGAAAGTACAGGTATTTGAGTTCAACATGTAAGAAGTAGAAAGTACAGGTATTTGTGTTCAACATGTAAGAAGTAGAAAGTACAGGTATTTGTGTTCAAAGTGTTAGAAGTAGAAAGTACAGGTATTTGTGTTCAACATGTAAGAAGTAGAAAGTACAGGTATTTGTGTTCAACATGTAAGAAGTAGAAAGTACAGGTATTTGTGTTCAACATGTGAGAAGTAGAAAGTACAGGTATTTGTGTTCAACACGTAAGAAGTAGAAAGTACAGGTATTTGAGTTCAACATGTAAGAAGTAGAAAATACTGGTATTTGTGTTCAACATGTAAGAAGTAGAAGGTACAGGTATTTGTGTTCAACATGTAAGAAGTAGAAAGTACAGGTATTTATGTTCAACATGAAAGAAGTAGAAAGTACAGGTATTTGTGTTCAACATGTAAGAAGTAGAAAGTACAGGTATTTGTGTTCAACATGTAAGAAGTAGAAAGTACAGGTATTTGAGTTCAAAATGTAAGAAGTAGAAAGTACAGGTATTTGTGTTCAAAGTGTAAGAAGTAGAAAGTACAGGTATTTGTGTTCAAAATGTAAGAAGTCAAACTAAAAAGTCGTCAGAGAAATAAGTAGTGGAGTAAAGTACTGATACCAGAAACATGTACTTAAGTACAGAAACAAAATATTTGTACTCCACTACTTTCCACATGTGGAGGTCGGAGGTTAAGAGGAGAGAGGTTTCTAGAACAAACGTTGAGCTATTTATACAGACAACCTTCGTAGGGCTGAACACGAAGATCCAAACTATCGAGAACCTTTCAGAACTGCACCTTAGATGAAGATCGAGAAAACATTGTGATCATCTCTAGAAAATGATTCAATAGATTCCTGTATGCTCAGACGGTGTTAGCATTAGCATGTAGCTAATGGTATGTTGTGTGTACGTGAATTTAAGGAGAAATGACACGTGGTGTTGCACACTAAACACACTGTCTTTAACTCTCACTTATTGACCTGCAATGCTGTTATTAGGGAATGTTTAAAGGACCAACAGATATTAGAATATTGTAAAACTAACATCAGGAAACGACAGGACGTGCCTTGGACCCGCCCCCGTTAACGCTAAGCCAATAGGAGAAGACGGATAAAGGATAAAATGGGAAGCCAGCAGGAAGTCGCTCTCTTTTTTGTAATTATTGTTCTTGTATTTTACGTTATTTTATACCTCGGGACTCTGGGTATTTCCATCTTTCTGTGTGTACAAACATATTTTGAGATTGACAATAAAGTTGACATTGACTTTGAAAGATAGTGAGCGGAGGAGCACACTCGGCCGAGTCACCATTTTGTAATTTCCTTGTATCATTGTATAATTGTTTTATTAAACGCTGTTAACTTGTAAATAGGCTTCCTGGACTCTTTTCGGCTAACCTGGGCTCAGAGCTAAACAAACCTACAGTAGCAAAATACTCTTGAAATGTTCTGAAACGGCCAAACTCCTCAAGATCTGCACCTAAAGTTGGTCCAATCATCTAAGGGTTCACACTTCTCTGGTACAAAGCATAAAGATCATCTCTGGAAAATGGTCCAATAGGTTGGTTTCAGGTGTTTTTATTCAAAAGGTAGAGAAAGGTTCTGGCTTTAATGAGAACCTTTTCTTAGGGAGCAAACTATTCTTGAAATGCTCTAAAACGGCCAAACTTGCAACTAAAATCGGTCCAATAATCAGGGGTTCAGGTTTTTTGGGGGTAGAAAAAGTTCTTATCACTGCTAAGAAACAAGTAGCTTTTTGTCAGGTGGAGACAGCACATGCGAAATAAAAAGCTTTTTACTACATGAACGTTCAAGGTGATGAATAGAAATGTTAATTATAGAATCAAATTGTCACTCAGAAAACATTTGTAGGTCTCAATACAACCCAAAAATGCTGTAAAACAACAATTACTTTTCAAGAACTGCACCTAAAGTTGGTCCAATCAACTAAGGGTTCACATTTCTTTGGTACAACACATTTTGATCATTGCTAGAAAATGTGTTTTAGCTTTTTATTTAAGCTGTACTGGTTATATTATTCCCTATTAACCCTTTCAAACACGCACAGTGAGGTGTAAACTCCTTTGGATTGAGATGTAGAAGACGCTGAAAGGTAACAACGTCCAGTCTCCGTTCAGATTACTTCACTTTCTTTTAACCATCTTGAATTTCTAAGGAGAAAAAACATGAATGGGTTTCATCACGTAGATTTGGAAGTTCTTACGCCTCAAATTGGAAATTAAAAAGGCAACATTGATGCTTCTTGAGTGCAAACGTGACGAAATGAGACTCTAGATACTCTTATATCTTCTTTGCAGGACACACTGGGACACCTTTCCTCTGTAAAAACCTCTGTAAACTATGTGAACCTCGTCCATCTGTGTGAACGTTTCACCTTGGGGTCCAGCTGCTGGGAGGTCAAAGGTCAACACCTGAGCATTTCCTGCCTCAGGGGTTAAAGGTCATCCTAATCAAACTCAGGTCAGCTTCGAAACTATTCCTAAACTATGACCCGGATGACTCTGCGTTTCCAAAAAATAGTCACAACTGTTTGTTAATGATTCCTCTGCGGAGCCACAGGCAGCGGCCAGCTGTGGACGTGACCTTTGACCCAGAGACAACCAGCTGCAGGAGAGGAGTCCTCTTTAAAAAGTTATTTAACAGATGCTCTACACGGGAAGATAGAGCATTACAATTGGTGACAATATCATAAAGAAGGTAAACACTTCCTGTCTTCTAAATGGGTGTAAAAAAGATATTTATGTGGCTAACAATCATGTTTAGTATTATAAATATTAGTTACTCAGGGGTTTTGCAAAACGTTAATTGACATAAGCTTAACATTTGACACAGTTTAGCTAAAATAAGAGCTCTGTCTCACAAGAGGTTGATGCTAAAACAGACAAATAAGACAAATGTGTCTCAAACAAACAAAGTTAATTTCCTCGTAGCTTTTGAAATGGGGCTAATATTTGCTTGAGCATCTCTAGGGCAAAAGAACGGGACAAAATCTGCGTTATAATTTAGCCGTGGAGAAACTGAAATGACACAGAGAAGACCTCTACAAAAAGCTATTTAAAAGATGCTCTACACGGGAAGATAGAGCATTACAATTGTTGACAATATCATAAAGAAGGTAATCACTTCCTGTCTCCTAAATGGGCTTGGTGGTCTGATGTATTTATGTTAGTATAGTTTAGTTTTTGGTGCTAAGACAGACAAATCAGACAAATTGGTCTCTAACTAAATTCATTTTCTCTTGAGTCTTTCATCTTAAAATGACTTATTAGTGTCAGACTGTTCTAAAGATATGTGGCTTTAAATAAATACGGTGTAATATTTACTTTAGCATCTCCAGGACAAAATAACCAGACAAAATCGGTGTTATAATTTTGCCGAGGAGAAACTTAAATGACACTGAGAAGACTTTTTAAAACCGATGCTCTATAAGCAAAGATACAGCGTTACAATTGGTACCAATGTTATGAAAAGGTAAACACCTTCTATCTCCTAGATGGCCTTAGTCTGATGTTTTTATATGTTTAAGTTAGTTTAGTTTACATTATTTACGCAACTAACAATCACCAATATTAGTTTGGAAAAGGTTAGTGATATAAGCTCAAGTTTTGACAGGTCTAGCAAACAACAGAGCCCCCTTTGGATGCGGAAAATCTGTTATTAAAAGTGTAAATTAAAACACTTAACACATCCTGACAGGACATTTAAAAAGCCTTTACATGAAAATACAATAAAGCTGCAATTAAAATGTACAAAAGTTTAAAAAATGTTGAGGAAAAACTATCAAAGAGAAGTTAAAGAATTAAAACTAAAACAGAAATAACAGGAGGAGTGTCAAAACTCAGCAGCAAGAGGATGCTGACACACACACACACACACACACACACACACACACACACACACACACACACACACACACACACACACACACACACACACACACACACAGAACAAGTTGATAACATGTCCCTGTGTAAGTCATGGTGTGAACATGTGTCGGGAAGTGTAGGAATGCAGCGGTGACACAGTTTGACCCCTAGAGGTCGCCGGCTGACCTCCAGCTGTCTGTTAACACCTGAACAGTCAAACGTTCTGAGGCCACTTCGTCTGCGCGGAGATTTCTTTATGACTCATGATCCACTAGTTTAAACCTAAACCTTTAGTGAAGAAGATGTAGTCACAGAAGGAAGGGTAATCTTGAAAATGTATTAAAATAAATAACTTTGCATCTTGATAGTATACTGCCGACTTGACGATACCAAACTATAACACTGCATGAAGGAAGGAGAATAAACTACTACACTGACACAGTTAGATATTAAGACTTTGACACAATATCACATTCACGATTAATACTTCAAATACCAACTGTTACTGCAGGTAATACTGAAAATACTACATTAATACTTCAAGTACCACCTGTTACTGCAGGTAATACTCTAAATCAGGGGTCGGCAACCTTTTTGATATGAAGTGCCATTTGAAAAAGAAATTGTTATCAGCGTGCCCACGATCGAGAATTATCAAGGGGGGGGGGGGTTGACTGAGGAGCAGGAGGGCGGGGGAGCCTCGCTGCGGGGAAGCAGTGTGTGGACCTGTCAGCGCAACTTACATGATGCCGAATTTAAAACTGAAACACACATTAAACACATTTAAATAATTGGTTTAAACGGCATAATAATAAGGACGATCGTCCGTTCTGTGATTCTCCAGAACACACATGTTATGATATTAGGGTCACGCAGAGTGAGATGAGATCGCTGTCCCTTTAAGAGAGAGAGAGAGGGGTGTGGCTTGTGCATGTGTGTTTGTGGATGGTAGAGCGAGAGTGAGGGAACGTGTGTATGTTTCTGGAAGTGAAACGAGGAAGCAGAAAAACAGAAGTCTGTGTTTTGTGAAACAGAAGAGCAGCTAAATAAATGCAACGGCCTCCCAAGAAGAGCTCGCCTCTCTCCAGTCATTGAAGCTAAAGTGGGTTATTGAACCTGAAGCTTGTTGCTTCTGCCCTCCTCGACTACGGTCTGGGAGCCGACAGGAAAGTTCAACACACAGATGGCCAGTCCGCCCCTTTGTAGCATATTATTTCAATGAGAGATGAGCAGATCGCCACTGGGCTTTCAACTAAAAACACAGCCACGCAAAAACTGCGGCATTTGTACAGCTCCTTATGAGTAGGCTACTGCAATTAGTGCAGTGCTTTGCTCCGTGGTGAAACGATCAGCACCACGGAGGAAAGCGGCATAAAGTCACCTGGAGATAAAGAGAGCGGGGCTGCGTTGCGTGCATGGCTTCCTGCTGCGGGTAACGGGGAGACGCGCTCTGGCGGCGGCCTCGTTCAGGATCCGAAAATACAATTTAAATATTTTTGCACACTTATTCCTAGTGTGCCACTGGTTACGGTGCCGCGTGCCAATGCTGGCACGCGTGCCAGGGGTTGCCGACCCCTGCTCTAAATGCTGCAAGTATACCAATCCATGCTTGCATACTAAAGTTCAAATTTACTTTTTATCAGCTTTAAAGCCATATATTTATCCATACTGTTAACCTATTTTGAAGCAAAACATTGAATATATAAATACTTAAATATATGAATATTCAAGTAATTGTTGTCTTTATAGACTGCAAAAAAAAAATTCTAAAATGTTTATCTTTCGAGAAAATATCCCTTAAAAAAAACGATTTTTAGGCGTTCCTCAGGGTACCATTCGAGGTCCTCTCCAGTTTCTATTTGTGAGAGTGATAACAATTATTTACATAATACAAATAAAAAGAATATTGAGATTCTATTATGTTTTAAAGTGTAGCTAGCCAATGCTATACAAATATATATATAATA
>CADEHL010001402.1:153898-287786 GCA_902827135.1 Harpagifer antarcticus | reverse complement strand
ACGATCAGCTGCTTCAGTTGGATCTAAAGACAGAGAGACAATCAGCTGCTTCAGTCTGGATCTAAAGACAGAGAGACAATCAGCTGCTTCAGTCTGGATCTAAAGACAGAGAGACAATCAGCTGCTTCAGTCTGGATCTAAAGACAGAGAGACAATCAGCTGCTTCCGTCTGGATCTAAAGACAGAGAGACAATCAGCTGCTTCAGTCTGGATCTAAAGACAGAGAGACATCAGCTGCTTCAGTCTGGATCTAAAGACAGAGAGACAATCAGCTGCTTCAGTCTGGATCTAAAGACAGAGAGACGATCAGCTGCTTCAGTCTGGATCTAAAGACAGAGAGACAATCAGCTGCTTCAGTCTGGATGTAAAGACAGAGAGAAATCAGCTGCTTCAGTCTGGATCTAAAGACAGAGAGACAATCAGCTGCTTCAGTCTGGATCTAAAGACAGAGAGACGATCAGCTGCTTCAGTCTGGATCTAAAGACAGAGAGACGATCAGCTGCTTCAGTCTGGATCTAAAGACAGAGAGACGATCAGCTGCTTCAGTCTGGATCTAAAGAACGAGACGATCAGCTGCTTCAGTCTGGATCTAAAGACAGAGAGACAATCAGCTGCTTCAGTCTGGATCTAAAGACAGAGAGACAATCAGCTGCTTCAGTCTGGATCTAAAGACAGAGAGACAATCAGCTGCTTCAGTCTGGATCTAAAGACAGAGAGACGATCAGCTGCTTCAGTCTGGATCTAAAGACAGAGAGACAATCAGCTGCTTCAGTCTGGATCTAAAGACAGAGAGACAATCAGCTGCTTAGTCTGGATCTAAAGAGAGAGACAATCAGCTGCTTCAGTCTGGATCTAAAGACAGAGAGACAATCAGCTGCTTCAGTCTGGATCTAAAGACAGAGAGACAATCAGCTGCTTCAGTCTGGATCTAAAGACAGAGAGACAATCAGCTGCTTCAGTCTGGATCTAAAGACAGAGACAATCAGCTGCTTCAGTCTGGATCTAAAGACAGAGAGACAATCAGCTGCTTCAGTCTGGATCTAAAGACAGAGAGACGATCAGCTGCTTCAGTCTGGATCTAAAGACAGAGAGACAATCAGCTGCTTCAGTCTGGATCTAAAGACAGAGAGACGATCAGCTGCTTCAGTCTGGATCTAAAGACAGAGAGACAATCAGCTGCTTCAGTCTGGATCTAAAGACAGAGAGACGATCAGCTGCTTCAGTCTGGATCTAAAGACAGAGAGACAATCAGCTGCTTCAGTCTGGATCTAAAGACAGAGAGACGATCAGCTGCTTCAGTCTGGATCTAAAGACAGAGAGACAATCAGCTGCTTCAGTCTGGATCTAAAGACAGAGAGACGATCAGCTGCTTCAGTCTGGATCTAAAGACAGAGAGACAATCAGCTGCTTCAGTCTGGATCTAAAGACAGAGAGACAATCAGCTGCTTCAGTCTGGATCTAAAGACAGAGAGACAATCAGCTGCTTCAGTCTGGATCTAAAGACAGAGAGACGATCAGCTGCTTCAGTCTGGATCTAAAGACAGAGAGACGATCAGCGGCTTCGGTCTGGATCTAAAGACAGAGAGACAATCAGCTGCTTCAGTCTGGATCTAAAGACAGAGAGACGATCAGCTGCTTCAGTCTGGATCTAAAGACAGAGACGATCAGCTGCTTCAGTCTGGATCTAAAGACAGAGAGACGATCAGCTGCTTCAGTCTGGATCTAAAGACAGAGAGACGATCAGCTGCTTCAGTCTGGATCTAAAGACAGAGAGACGATCAGCTGCTTCAGTCTGGATCTACCAGGCCCTCCGGTTCACGACCGAACCAAAGGAACACACTCTTTATCAAGATATAACTCGATATATTTAACTTGATATATGGTAACATAGTGAGGCAGATTCAGAGAGGCTCAGATCAGAAGTTACTCCAGTGTGTGTTCGCTCTACACTCAGACCTGGTGTCATTATGAGCCTTTATTAAGGAAACATCTGTTGATGAGCATCACTTAAAGACGTCTCCCGATTGAGAGGACGCTGCTCATACTCATCATATTTAAAAAACTGAAAGCATGCACTGATTGAGACAGAGGGAACAATGACATTTAAAATCAAATCAGCCATTAAATCACTTTGGTATACTTAAGATCTCCAAACGACTTTAAGTTTCTGTTATTTCTGGACTGTCTGTCTGAAGCTGAGTGAGGGTCAGTCCGGGCCAAGGTGCTTCTGGGTAATCCTCACCGTGACCAGGAAGTGTGGGGGGGGGGGGGATTGATTGGTATATCCTATCAATCAGAGAGCATGATTTATAAATAAATAAAGAATTCTCGGTGCTCAAAGAGACAGGTTTTATATAAAGATTCATTGAGAGAACTTACTGCTGTTTGTTTGTCTGAGCAGACTTTTAATTTCATCAAACATCGTCAAACTATCTCTGAGCCGACAGCTGCTCACATACCAACATCCCTCGATACTGGAGGAACTTCAGCTGTTTCAGTCTGAAGCTGATGTGTTTCAGTCTGATGTGTTTCAGTCTGAAGTGTTTCAGTCTGAAGTGTTTCAGTCTGAAGTGTTTCAGTGTGAAGCTGATGTGTTTCAGTCTGAAGCTGATGTGTTTCAGTCTGATGTGTTTCAGTCTGAAGTGTTTCAGTCTGAAGCTGATGTGTTTCAGTGTGATGTGTTTCAGTCTGAAGCTGATGTGTTTCAGACTGATGTGTTTCAGTCTGATGTGTTTCAGTCTGATGTGTTTCAGTCTGAAGTGTTTCAGTCTGAAGCTGATGTGTTTCAGTCTGATGTGTTTCAGTCTGAAGCTGATGTGTTTTCAGTCTGATGTTGTTTTCAGTCTGATGCGTTTCAGTCTGATGCGTTTCAGTCTGATGTGTTTCAGTCTGATGTGTTTCAGTGTGATGTGTTTCAGTCTGATGCGTTTCAGTCTGATGTGTTTCAGTCTGATGTGTTTCCAGTCTGATGTTTTCAGTCTGATGTGTTCAGTCTGATGTGTTTCAGTCTGAAGCTGATTGTTTCAGTCTGATGTGTTTCAGTCTGATGGTTTCAGTCTGAAGCTGATGTGTTTCAGTCTGATGTGTTTCAGTCTGAAGGGTTTCAGTCTGAAGCTGATGTGGTTTCAGTCTGATGTGTTTCAGTCTGATGTGTTTCAGTCTGAAGCTGATTGTGTTTCAGTCTGATGGTTTCAGTCTGAGGGTTTCAGTCTGAAGCTGATGTGTTTCAGTCTGATGTGTTTCAGTCTGATGTGTTTCAGTCTGATGTGTTTCAGTCTGAAGCTGATGCATTTCAGTCTGATGTGTTTCAGTCTGAAGTGTTTCAGTCTGAAGCTGATGTGTGTGAAAGGTTAATTGAGTCTCATGTAATATAAATATGTATGTGCATGTCCATGTTGATTTGTTGTTGATTTGTTGTTGTTTTGGTTGAGTTTTTGTTTAGTACCTGCGTGTCGGAGGGATATAGTGTTCTGTGTGAAATCCAGAAAAACATCCAGAGGCTGTTTAATGTTCCTGCGGGGGCATGAAGACTGTGTTAATCTGATAAAAGGTTCAGATTACCAGGAGAACATTTAGAGCTGAAACTGTGCAGGATTAGACGGGGGGGCCGTCAACCAATCAGAGCTCTGGGATTAAAGCCCCGTTAGAAATACACCTTTTGTTTTTAAAACGTTCGAATATTCAGAAAGAATTAATATGTTGAACTCTTCCCAGAAAGTTTCAATATATCAAGAAAAGTTGTTATATTTATAAATAAAACATTTATGAAAATAATAATATTCTGGGATGAAAATATCCTAGAAAAAAATCAACTGTCAGATGACACACACACACACACACACACACACACACACACACACACACACACACACACACACACAGCGGCAGTCAGGCTGCCTTCAGGCGACCCACGGGCAACATCAACCACGGACTCAAGAGACTTTGTAGATTTATTTTGAAAGTGAAAAGGTACTTTAGAGACTTTTAAAGTGGAGCTTTATTTTGAAAGGGTCAGTTAGGTTAGAGACTTTTAAAGTGGAGCTTTATTTGAAAGGGAAGGTTAGCTTAGGAGACTTTTAATGTGGAGCTTTTATTTTGGAAGCGTGAGTTGGAACGACGGTCTGATTGAATGAGCTTTATTTTGGAAAGGGTGGGTTGGAACGACGGTCTATTGAAGAGCTTTATTTTGAAAGGGTGAGTTGGAACCGACGGTCTGATTGAATGAGCTTTATTTTGAAAGGGTGAGTTGGAATGACGGTCTGATTGAATGAGCTTTATTTTGAAAGGGTGGGTTGGAACGACGGTCTGATTGAATGAGCTTTTATTTTGAAAGGGTGAGTTGGAAAGACGGTCTGTTTGAATGAGCTTTATTTTGAAAGGGTGAGTTGGAAAGACGGTCTGTTTGAATGAGCTTTATTTTGAAAGGGTGAGTTGAAAGACGGTCTGATTGAATGCCTGCAGGAAACTGGTTATCTGAAACTAAAACTCTTATCGCTGCTCTTTTCTCTCTTCTGCTCATTCCTGATATGAAATACTCAGTTTCAGAAACATTGTGAAGCCTTAATTAGAGGACGTTTTTAAACTCTGAGACGTTTTAAATTGACACTATGCTCGTATGAAATATTTTTCTGAAGGCCTTTCTGGTGGCGTGCAGATTCTGATCATCGAACGAAGAATCTCAAGTGTGTCAGCTGATGCTTTAAATAACCTACAGTTTAATAAGTAAATATCTTTAATAAGGAAAACTGATTTACTGTGCAGAGCCATGAGAGGAAGGAGCTGCTTACCTATTTCTAATATTCCGTTCTTCTCAAAAATTCTTGAGAAAGCAGTCGCAAAACAGTTGTGTGATTTCTTAAAAAACATGATTTATCTGAAGATGTTCAGTCTGGCTTTAGAACACATCATAGCACAGAGACAGCTCTGGTCAAAGTCACACATGACATTCTAATAGCCTCTGACAAAGGACTTGTCTCTATTCTTGTTCTGCTCGATCTCAGTGCTGCATTTGATTCTATCGATCATGATATCTTATTGCAAAGACTAGAGCACTTAGTTGGCATACAGGGAACTGCTTTAGGCTGGTTTAGGTCCTATCTATCTGAACGCTCTCAGTTTGTACGTGTCAATGATGAATCTTCCACGCAAACCAAAGTTAGCCATGGAGTGCCACAGCGCTCATTGCTCGGACCTATTGTGTTCACATTATATATGCTTCCGTTAGGCAATAAGGAATCATTCTGTAAACTTTCATTGTTATGCGGATGATACTCAACTATATTTATCAATCAAGCCTGATGAAATTAATCATCTAAATAAAATTCAAGACTCAAGGACTTAAAAACGTGGATGACCTTAAACTTTTTGATGTTAAACACGACCAAAACTGAAGTTATTGTACTTGGCCCGAAGAATCTACGAAACAAATTATCTAAAGAAATACTAACTATGGATGGCATTAATTTGGCCTCCAGTGAGACTGTAAGGAATCTTGGTGGTATATTTGATCAGGATTTATCCTTTAATGCCCACATAAAATCAATTTCAAGGACCGCCTACTTCCATCTACGTAACATTGCAAAGATCAGGCATATCTTGCCTCAAAACGATGCAGAGAAACTAGTCCATGCATTTGTTACTTCAAAGGCTGATTATTGTAACTCCTTATTATCAGGGTGTACCAAGAAGTCAGTCAAGTGGGCTTCAGCTGATTCAAATGCTGCAGCTCGTGTCCTAACCAGAGTTAGGAAAAGGACCACATGACTCCTGTTCTGGCTGCCTTACAACTGGCTCCCTATAGAACACAGGATAGAATTTAAAATTCTTCTTCTCGCCTACAAGCCCTTAATGGGCAGGCGCCATCTTACCTTAAAGAACTCATTATACCCTACTGGCCTACTAGGGCATTGCGTTCCAAGAATGCAGGGTTGTTGGTTGTTCCTAGAGTCTCTGAAAGTACAATGGGAGCCAGAGCCTTTTCTTATCAAGCTGCACATTTGTGGAATCAGCTTCCAGTTTGTGTTCGGGCGGCAGACACCCTATCCGTTTTTAAGAGTGCGCTTAAGACCTTCCTTTTTGATAAAGCTTATAGTTAGGGCTGATTAGATTCAGCCCCTAGTTTTGCTGATATAGGCTTAGTTTGTCGGGGGACATCTTACTTCTTCCTTCTCTCTGTCTGTACCTGTGTACTCTATGTACTCTGTGTACTCTGTGTACTCTCATGTTCCCATTAACCCAGCTTCCCCACATCTCTTTCTTTCTGGTGTCTATATACGCTGGGATCCGGAGTCATGGATGATCCTGCGGTCCTGTGTCCTGCATCGCGAGCCCTGGATCTTGAGTCGTGGCTGTGGTCCTGGATATAGGTCCTGAAGGTATTCCTCATGGATTCATCTTCCTATTATACACACATGCATTTCCAAACATCTGGACTACCTATGTTGCAAATGTATTATCTTTTCAATTTACACACGGCATCTATTGCACGACTGTCCGTCCTGGGAGAGGGATCCCTCCTCTGTTGCTCTCCCTGAGGTTTCTCCATGTTCCCCTTTAAACTGTGGGTTTTCTCTGGAAGTTTTTCCTTGTACGATGTGAGGGTCTAAGGACAGAGGGTCTAAGGACAGAGGGTCTGAGGACAGAGGGTCTAAGGACAAAGGGTCTAAGGACAGAGGGTGTCGTATTGTCATACTGATATTTTGTACAACTGTGAAGTCCACTGAGACAAATGTAACATTTGTGATATTGGGCTATAAATAAACATTGATTGATTGATTGATTGATTTGGATTGAATATTCGTCACAGCATTTATAAAATACATGATCTAATATAAAGTACATATACATAAACATTGAGGTAGAACTCGTGTAGCCCTGGCTCATGATGAGGAATAAAAGTCCTTTTACTTCTTTATTCCGTTTCACAATAAAAGCCCTATACACCAGAGGGAACTCAGATTCATAAATATAACAAAGAGTATGACGCTGAATCTATACAAAACCTTTATTGACAGAATGTTACCCCTTAAAAAAGGTTTTGAAGCCTCAGACTGTTCGCCCTCTTAAAAAGAAAAAAATCAACTGTCAGATAAAAGACACACACACACACACACACCACACACACACACACACAACTTTCATTCGTCTGATCACACGGCCATGTTAGATTAATCTACGATTTGATTCAAAATATGAAGTTAATGATTTTATTGATTTAAACGTTTGCTTCCCTTTTGACTCTGAGACGTGGCGATAGCAGCATAGTGTTGAAAGGTGTTTTCTATAATAAGTGCAGCTCTGAAATTAAAAAGCGTTTGCCCCAGAGGCTGGGATTTACAGGAACATGAAGGCAGCTTCAGAAACTGCTCTGTAGTAAAAACTGAGAATATCTTTTATCATCAGCCAACCAAACACAAAGACAACATAATGAGGCTTTTAATCTGAAGGAACCGGGGGTCAAAGGTCAGATAAGAGGAAATGGCATCCTACAGACAAAGCTCGACCTTCAGGAACTCTGATTCATTTTTTTATCAGTTTCAGATCCTGAAGTTACCAGAGAACAGGAAAGCTGCTCTTTCTGACTGAATGAAGATCTTTAAAACGTTTCAGTTCAAACAGAGAGACGTACCGCTTCAGTTTTAAACAGAGAGACGTTACCGCATCAGTTTAAAAGAGAGACGTTACCGCTTCAGTTGAAACAGAGAGACGTTACCGCTTCAGTTGAAACAGAGAGACGTTACCGCATCAGTTGAAACAGAGAGACGTTACCGCTTCAGTTGAAACAGAGAGCGTTACCGCATCAGTTTAAACATAGACGTTACCGCTTCAGTTGAAACAGAGAGACGTACCGCATCAGTTGAAACAGAGAGACGTTACCGCTTCAGTTGAAACGAGAGACGTACCGCATCAGTTTAAACAGAGAGAGTTACGCTTCAGTTTGAACATAGACGTTACCGCTTCAGTTTAAACAGAGAGACGTTACCGCTTCAGTTTAAACAGAGACGTTACCGCATCAGTTGAAACAGAGAGACGTTACGCTTCAGTTGAAACAGAGAGAGACGTTACCGCTTCAGTTTGAACATAGAGTTACCGCTTCAGTTTAAACAGAGAGACGTTACCGCTTCAGTTTGAACAGAGACGTTACCGCTTCAGTTTAAACAGAGAGACGTTACCGCTTCAGTTGGAACTGAGAGACGTTACCGCTTCAGTTTGAACATAGACGTTACCGCTTCAGTTTAAACAGAGAGACGTTACCGCTTCAGTTTGAACAGAGACGTTACCGCTTCAGTTTAAACAGAGAGACGTTACCGCATCAGTTTAAACAGAGAGACGTTACCGCTTCAGTTGAAACAGAGAGACGTTACCGCTTCAGTTGAAACAGAGAGACGTTACCGCATCAGTTGAAACAGAGAGACGTTACCGCTTCAGTTGAAACAGAGAGACGTTACCGCATCAGTTTAAACATAGACGTTACCGCTTCAGTTGAAACAGAGAGACGTTACCGCATCAGTTGAAACAGAGAGACGTTACCGCTTCAGTTGAAACAGAGAGACGTTACCGCATCAGTTTAAACAGAGAGACGTTACCGCTTCAGTTTGAACATAGACGTTACCGCTTCAGTTTAAACAGAGAGACGTTACCGCTTCAGTTTAAACAGAGACGTTACCGCATCAGTTGAAACAGAGAGACGTTACCGCTTCAGTTGAAACAGAGAGACGTTACGCTTCAGTTTGAACATAGAGTTACCGCTTCAGTTTAAACAGAGAGACGTTACCGCTTCAGTTGAACAGAGACGTTACCGCTTCAGTTAAAAAGAGAGACGTTACCGCTTCAGTTGGAACTGAGAGACGTTACCGCTTCAGTTTGAACATAGACGTTACCGCTTCAGTTTAAACAGAGAGACTTACCGCTTCAGTTTGAACAGAGACGTTACCGCTTCAGTTTAAACAGAGAGACGTTACCGCTTCAGTTGGAACTGAGAGACGTTACGCTTCAGTTTGAATATAGACGTTACCGCTTCAGTTTAAACAGAGAGACGTTACCGCTTCAGTTTGAACAGAGACGTTACCGCTTCAGTTTGAACAGAGAGACGTTACCGCTTCAGTTTAAACAGAGAGACGTTACCGCTTCAGTTTGAACAGAGACGTTACCGCTTCAGTTTGAACATAGACGTTACCGCTTCAGTTCAAACAGAGAGACGTTACCGCTTCAGTTCAAACAGAGAGACGTTACCGCTTCAGTTTTAAACAGAGAGACGTTACCGCTTCAGTTTGAACATAGACGTTACCGCTTCAGTTTAAACAGAGAGACGTTATCGCTTCAGTTTGAACAGAGACGTTACCGCTTCAGTTTGAACAGAGACGTTACCGCTTCAGTTGAACAGAGACGTTACCGCTTCAGTTTAAACAGAGAGACGTTACCGCTTCAGTTTAAACAGAGACGTTACCGCTTCAGTTTAAACAGAGATGTTACGCTTCAGTTTAAACAGAGAGACGTTACGGTTTCAGTTTAAACAGAGAGACGTTACGGTTTCAGTTAAACAGGAGACGTTACCGCTTCAGTTGACAGAGACGTTACCGCTTCAGTTTAAACAGAGATGTTACCGCTTCAGTTTAAACAGAGATGTTACCGCTTCAGTTTAAACAGAGAGACGTTACGGTTTCAGTTTAAACAGAGAGATGTTACGGTTTCAGTTTAAACAGAGAGACGTTACGGTTTCAGTTTAAACAGAGAGACGTTACCATTTCAGTTTGAACTGAGAGACGTTACGGTTTCAGTTTAAACAGAGAGACGTTGGTTTCAGTTTTTAAACAGAGAGACGTTACCATTTCAGTTTGAACTGAGAGACGTTACGGTTTCAGTTTAAATAGAAAGACGTTATGGTTTCAGTTTAAACAGAGAGACGTTACGGTTTCAGTTTAAACAGAGAGACGTTACCATTTCAGTTTGAACTGAGAGACGTTACGGTTTCAGTTTAAATAGAGAGACGTTATGGTTTCAGTTTAAACAGAGAGACGTTACGGTTTCAGTTTAAACAGAGAGACGTTACCGTTTCAGTTTGAACTGAGAGACGTTACGGTTTCAATTTAAATAGAGAGACGTTATGGTTTCAGTTTAAACAGAGAGACGTTACGGTTTCAGTTCAAAGAGAGAGAGACGTTACCGTTTCAGCTTAAACAGAGAGACGTTACCGCTTCAGTTTGAACTGAGAGACATTACCGTTTCAGTTTAAACAGAGAGACGCTATGGTTTCAGTTTAAACAGAGAGACGTTACGGTTTCAGTTTAAACAGAGAGACGTTACGGTTTCAGTTCAAACAGAGAGACGTTACCGCTTCAGTTTAAACAGAGAGATGCTACCTTTTCAGTTTAAACAGAGATTACCGCTTCAGTTTAAGCCTGTGTTGGAAACTGAAGGCAGCATCTCCCTGGTTCTGTGTGGACCTGAATGCAGCTTCTCCTGGTTCTGTGTTGGACCTGAAGGGAGCATCTCCCTGGTTCTGTGTGGTCCCTGAAGGCAGCATCTCTCTGGTTCTGTGTTGGACCTGAAGGCAGCATCTCCCTGGTTCTGTGTTGGAGCCTGAGGCAGCATCTCCCCGGGTCTCTGTTGGTCCCCTGAAGGCAAACCTCTATGCGTTCTGTGTTGGACCCTGAAAGCAGCATCTCCTGGTTCTGTGTTGGTCCCTGAAGGGAGATCTCTCTGGTTCTGTGTTGACCTGAAGGCAGCCATCTCCCTGGTTCTGTGTTGGACCTGAAGTGTTCGTCCCTGAAGGCAGCATGTCCCTGGTTCTGTGTTGGTCCCTGAAGGGGACCACACAGAGCCAAACGACTCGCTGCACCTCGCTGCGAGGTGGTCCAAGTTCCCATCAGCAAAAACACGTGGGTTTGCTATCCTGGCTCCAAGATGGTGAATGAGCTCCCCATTGACATCAGGACGGCAGAAAGCCTGCACATCTTCCGGCGCAAACTGAAAACTCATCTCTTTAGATTCCACTTCGAGCGATAGAATTACTATCAAAGCACTTATATACTAACATAGGACTGGCTTATCTATAGCCAGCTGACAAAGCACTTATATACTAACATAGGACTGGCCTATCTATCTATAGCCAGCTGAGTAGCACTTGAAATGTGTGGCTCTATGATACCTGTTGTACTATATTGATTCTGTTTTCTTCTGGCTTGTCTTCCTGGTCGTATGTACTTATTGTAAGTCGCTTTGGACAAAGCGTCTGCTAAATGCAATGTAATGTAATGTAATGTAATGAAGGCAGCATCTCCCTGGTCCAATGTGATTTTTGATTATGTCAGAAACAAACGTTTATAAAACGTACACCTTTAGTTTAACCCTCTTTATGATTTCTGAAGTCACAATAGTGCAATATAGTTGAAGAATGGCTGTAGTATAGCTTTAAACCCTACCCTAAACCCACTCTCAAACCCGTCTGATGTTATAAACTACAGGCATGTCTCTCTCCTCCCGTTCCTGTCTAAAACACTTGAACGCGCTGTCTTTAAAACAACTCTCCTGTTATCTCCATCAGAACAAACCTTCTGGATCCGCACCAGTCTGGTTTAAAGGCAGGTTCACTCCACAGAAACTGCCCTCCTTGCTGTCACTGAGGAACTGCACACTGCCAAAGCAGCATCCCTCTCCTCTGTCATCACCTGTTTGGACCTGTCAGCTGCATTCGACACGGTGAACCATCAGATCCTCCTTCGCACTCTCCAAGAACTTGGAGTTTCAGGCTCTGCACTTTCCCTCCTCACCTCATACCTCAAAGACCGTACCTACAGGGTAACTTGGAGAGGGTCCGAGTCCGACCCTTGTCAATTACTACAGGGGTCCCTCAGGGCTCTGTTCTTGGTCCCCTCCTCTTCTCCTTGTACACAAACTCGCTCGGATCAGTCATTAGCCCGCATGGTTTTTCATACCACTGCTACGCTGACGACACCCAATTAATTCTGTCCTTTCCCCGCTCAGAGACCCAGGTCGTCGCACGCATCTCTGCTTGTCTAGCTGACATCTCTCAGTGGATGTCTGCTATCACCACAAGTTCAACCTTGACAAGACTGAACTGCTTTTCCTTCCGGGAAAAGATTGTCCCACTCTTGACCTGACAATCAACATCGGCACCTCTGTTGTTTCCCCGACTCAGACTGCAAGGACTCTGGGTGTGACCGTAGATAACAACCTGTCCTTCACTGCAAACATCGCTGCTACTACAACCCGTTGCTGCAGATACACGCTTTACAACATCAGGAAGATTCGTCCCAGCTGACCCAGAAAGCCACGCAGGTTCTGGTCCAGCTCTCGTCACCTCACGCCTAGACTACTGCAACTCCCTCCTGGCTGGTCTACCTGCATGTGCCATCCGACCTCTGCAGCTCATCCAGAATGCAGCAGCTCGTCTGGTCTTCAACCTTCCAAAATTGTCCCACACCACTCCGCTCCTCCGCTCCCTCCACTGGCTCCCGGTAACTGCTAGAATCCACTTCAAGACACTGGTACTTGCATACCATGCTGCGAATGGATCTGGCCCTTCCTACATCCAGGACAAGGTTAAACTATACACCCAGCGCATGCACTAAGCTCTGCATCAGCCAAACGACTCGCTGCACCCTCGCTGCGAGGGGGACCCAAGTTCCCATCAGCAAAAACACGTGGGTTTGCTATCCTGGCTCCAAGATGGTGGAATGAGCTCCCCATTGACATCAGGACAGCCAGAAAGCTTACACACCTTCCGGCGCAGACTGAAAACTCATCTCTTTCGACTCCACTTCCAGCCATAGAATTACTAACAAAGCACTATATACTAACAAAGGACTGGCTTCTCTAAAGGCCAGCTGAGTAGCACTTGAAGTGTTTGGCTCTATGATACCTGATGTACTTTATGATTCTGTTTTCTCAAGGTTGTGTCTTCCTGTCGAATGTACTTATTGTAAGTCGCTTTGGATAAAAGCGTCAGCTAAATGCAATGTGATGTATGTAATAATAAATACAATGACAACAGGAGCAGAACACCCTGAAGAAGAGCTGAGGGCCCAGCTAATGCCAACTGGGGCTTGGCATGGAAAACTTTGGAAGACCAAAGTGTGTGTGTGTGTGTGTGTGTGTGTGTGTGTGTGTGTGAACAGGAAGTGTGTATTGTTGGTTTTTTGATCGTAAGTCAGATGAATGCAGGTCTCTGCCAACACTGTGACAGAGTGCATTATGGGAACCAATGGGAGGCTTTTATTTTATTATCAATTCATGTTTGAATAAACCGGATATTTATTCACTCACTGTCAACAGAGAAAATATTAATATAATAGGAAGGTGTCAGCATGTAAGGAAATACACTACATAATGAAATGATTAGCTGACATTAAAAGAGAAAGATGGACATTAGAGAGAGGACACATTGTGAAGAATACACACACAAAGAACACATCTGGTCTGTGTGTTTGTCTCTATCTGTCTGTTTGTGTGTGTGTCTGTCTCTGTGTGTGTGTGTGTTATCATTTGTCAGGTCACTTTAGAGAAGTATATATTGTGTGGTCTGACGCGCTCTCAGGTGGACTATAACTGTCACTGGTCTGAAAACTTAATTATTATTTATAATAAAGTATTCCTCACAGGTTTTGCTGTGAAATCTAATATAGTAATGCAAAAAAACATGTACAGTACCAATAAAAGTTTGGACACACCCTCTCATTCAATTGGTTTTAGTTTATTTAAAAAAGTTCTACTTCGCAGATTATACTGAAGACATTTGAAAGAACACTATGGAATTCTCTAGTGAACAAAAAAGTGTTAAAAAATCCTGAATATCATTTATATTTTAGATTCTTCAAAGTTGCGCCCTTTTTGATGACAGCTTTGCACACTCTTGGCTTCTCTCAGTCAGCTTCATGAGGGTTATGGTTATGTTTTTTAAATATCTCATGGACTTCCCCAGAGTGTATTTACAGGGGGTAATACAAGAACAAATATCAAATGCATTTATTTACAGTGCAGGGCTGCTCTCCACATCAGGCACACGTGCACTCCTATATCCCCTGATAATAGTGATACTAGTGAAACTATTTTGAAAACAATTAAGAGTTAACCAAGGTCAAAGGTCAGCCATGTTAATGGATGTGTGCAGTGCTTTTTGGTGCCTAGAATGGCACTAAAATCAGGCAGAAAGCTGACATTGCAGGTGGGTGCAGTAGAGTACATGATGATGGAGCACAGTGCAAATGGTTCACCTGGGTTGCTGTGTGTACTTTGAAGAATTTTTGAATGTTAAGGCAGTGGGGCCTTTGGGAGTCTGTGGGGTTAGCCTACCGCCGTGTTGTTTTTCTTGAAAGCCTTTTTCGGGAGTTCTGAAACTTTACACCAGTGTACTAGGTATGCCAGGGAAGATGTGCTGTGAATATATAACCCTAACCCTAACCCTATACTTTATTTATTTTCTATGAATATTCTTTGACTTTGATGTTCAGAAAGCGTTATAGTTGCAGAAAATAGCAGATTCTGAATAGCACATTTGAATAACTTTTGATAGAGCGTGCCAAATCCTCCCCCAAATTAAGCACAGTGTGTGTTTACAGGGGGTGCTCCATAGAAAAATATCTCCACTTTGGAGTGGATTTAGGGGACACACGACACATCATATCTACAAATCGAGCCGAAGCTAACAAGCATAGTGTCGACTGCCTAGCATGTGGGGAAATGGCGTGTTGAAGGAAAAACCTTAACGGAAGCTTTTGTCATGTTTTAAGCTTTGACCTTGAACATTAGGTGGAGCAAAGGGATCAAACCAAATCTACTCTTTGAGCCGGTTCAAACGAGACCCATGCTCAAAGACCTCGGACCTTCCTATGCACCGGCAGATTCGTATATACTCTCTAGGAGGTTATGGTTAGGGTACGTGGTTGGGGTAAGGGGTTGGGGCACTGGTAGTTTAGTTTAAAATGTGAATAGCATGCACTACGAGGTGGGCATGGATAGAATACCTGCTCTGGGTGATAACTTGGGCCCAGCCTACATTTTTGTGTGACATTTGGGCTACATGTTTGTGACATTTCGGCTGCCTTGGATATTTTCCCTAAACGCTGCAATTATACTGTGCTCTTGTCAGTGTTGTAGTCAAGTCACCAATTCACGAGGTCCAAGTCACTCTCGAGTCCCCACTCTTCGAGTCCGAGTCCAAGTCCGAGTCACCTAGGGAGAGTCGTAGTCGAGTCCGAGTCCAAGTCCGAGTCACCCAAGGAGTGTCCGAGTCGAGTCCGAGTCCGAGTCATCATTACCTGTGTTCGAGTCCGAGTCCAAGTCCGAGTCACCCAAGGAGTGTTCGAGTCCGAGTCACCATTACCTGTGTTCGAGTCCAAGTCCGAGTCCCCAAGAAGAGTCCAAGTCAAGTCCGAGTCACAAGTCTTCATGTATTAATCTTAGTGGATATATGTGTTGAAATGTAGCTGTAGCTCCTCTACATTGCTTTTATCCTGTCATGGTATACTAATGTGTCTATTGAACTGCTGTGAAGCGAGTGTGCCTACAATGTTGTATTAAAAAAGGTGCTATACAAATATAAAGCTTATTACTAATAATAATAATTATTATTATTATTATCATCAAGGTTGAGTCCAGTTCCAATATTGCCTCCAGTGCTCCGTTCTGGCATCTTCAAAGAGCTGCTTTACAAATGGAAATGGTATACATTAAACACAATGACACAATGTCACAATTGAACTTATTTAATGGTTTGAAACCCACAGAAACTGAAATACATTATTAAGAACAATAGAACATGAGAAAGCATGCAGGGCTTCTACGCAATATAAGTAACATTTTCATTCAATTTCCAATTTGAATCTGGCTCGAATTACAAAGTCATAGAACCAATTCCTCTCTATATTAGTGAAGTGATGGGGTCCCCTCTCCTACCATAATGTGGCCCTATTGGACAGACACCCAGTTGAAATTATGCATTTAGAATACTTAAAAAGCATCTTACAGGTGTACGGAAAACCACAAACAACACCAGCAGAGCCGAATGAGGCCAATTCCAATAGAGTGCCACAGTGACGCGTCTAAACCCGGAGTAAACTTCTTCCGGTTCCTTCGTCAAAGAAGCAATGCTTTTTCTCCATAGTATTTTGGAAAATAGCTCGAAATAAGGTCTGTGGTTGAGACACATTTAAGAGACAGATCACGTGGAGATTATCCAAAACGTGATCTGTCTCATAAATGTGTCTCAACCACAGACCTTATTTCGAGCTATTTTCCAAAATCCTATGGAGAAAAAGCATTGCTTCTTTGACGAAGGAACCGGAAGAAGTTTACTTCCGGGTTTAGGACGCGTCACTGTGGCACTCTAGTCTGGCAGGGAACTTTAGTCTGGCATAACAATATGTTTTTAGCTGCTCGCGTCAGGAGCAGATGAGCACCCACTCAGGCACACACACTTTAAACATCCTTGTTGCATTTTAAAAGCATCAGATTTGACAACATCGAACAACTCAACCTTGCACGTGAGGCCTCATAAAAATGCCTCCATGACTGAATACCCTTTCAATGGGTGCACTGGAAGCAGGGATGGAGAATACCTGTGTGGCAACCTGATGGAGGACAGGGAACTGGGATTTATTTTGTTGCCAAAACTTGAAGCATGGGTCTGAGGCCTGGTTGTCGATCAAGTCGAGGTATGCAGTCAGCTGAGCCTGGACAGACCGACTGTGGGTGGAGGAGGAGTCTTGCTGTAGTGGGGAGAACATTCTCAGCTTCCTCTGAGGAGCTTCAGGAGCAGGAGGAGACACTGGAACATCACCTTGTTCTGGTCCTGCTGTTGAGATCATTTGCTTCTCACCCTCTGCCTTGATACAATCTGAAATGAGAGGGTATACTTTTGTGAATAAATCTGCTACTGATCTTATTATTTTGTTTGTGATACCATTTATAGATGATGTTAATTTGTTTTACTTGAAAAGGCTAATGTGTAAAAATGGCCTTATAATTGGTAATTCTTTCCATAAGGATTGAGTATTCTTATTTTGGCTACACACACCCCAAATCTACAAACAGATAAACCACTTCTAGACATTCATGTACACATATAACTATAATTAATAATGGCTAGTATAAGTTAGAGCCTGCATACATATATAACAAGTGAACATGTCTCACAATGATCTGAGTCATTAGCTGATCTTTGTCATCACTGTCCAGCTGCACATCATGTTTTAGCCGCTGGAAACCAAACGATGGGTCCAACACAGATGCTATGAAGTAAGCAGTCGTGAAAGGAAATTTGGTGGGACCTCTTCCTTCAGCTGGCTCGCATCCTGGCATCTTCACTGCTTGGAAGATCTCTGTGAACCTTGTTTTCAAGGAGCTTGTTTGTGCCTAGGGGAAGAAAGAATACACACTTCAGCAAAAATCTTTCTTATTGCTAAATAAATTGTATGGTTAAAATAGGGCTACCCCAACTACTAATCCTCAACCATTGCAAACTAGTTGTGGCATGTTTATGATAATAATTTAAATACATTTTTGGACCATCCAAATATGGTTTGAGTTCAAGGATTGAGAAACAATGTTTAAAGTAACATTGTTATCAGTGTGCTATATAACAGTGACATAAAAACCATAATCCTGAGCCTTAAAAAATGGAATGTTCAAGCACAAACCAAGCAAGCCACTAACGGTACAAAGGGATATTTAATCGTTTATTTAGCAGGGACAATGCACATCAATGAACACTTAAAACAATAACATGTGTCAAGTGTAAATATGTAATATGATTCTAAATGTGTTGCAATGAACGAATATTTTGTTAATTTATTTCAACACAGTCGGCAAAACATCACAACACAAAGCGAAATTAATAAATATAATATCACAATGTCCAACAACCAATAAGTGAACGTTTTAAATTATATCAATAAAGATTAAGCCCAGAAAGCACATTGCTACTTGACGACATTCTGCATGTTAAGTAGCCATGTGCTTTCATGTTATCGGCTGAATCTTACTTATTGTATTGATCACATTACTCTGATGATAGTGTTCAATACAGCCTACCTATATATATATATATATATGAACTCCATCCTTAGAGTAATGTGTTATGGAGCCTCCGTGACGGAGATCATTTTCAGTCTCTAATTTTCACGTTCATTGTAGGCTAGGGCTAGGCTACTCATCATCTGCAGTATCACCAAGGACATTTATAGCTTTTTAACAGTATCTATCTAGACATAAAACTGCACTTGGTCCTAGGATCTGATATCAACCCCTACCTCCATCTAACCCGACATCTTAAACCTTTGTGGAGTCAATTTAGTGGCTAACGTTAACGTGGGTTAGCAAGCTAACAATAGCATTTCTACTTACTTTTCTGGTGCCGCCGTGAAAGGTGTCGATTGAAATTCGACGTTTGCCCAGTCTTCTCTTCTATCTTCTGTCCAATAATTGCATTTTGCGCTGCTCTTTCCCAATATGGAAACGAAATCTTTAAAAGCATACAGCACGATGCGGGGGTGTGTCTCTGGACATCTTTAGACTGGTATAGCAGCGGGGGCGCGCCAGTACGTGAACTCGCCTCGCAGGTGCACACGCCCGGACACAGAGGACATCCGACTCCAGAGAAAACTTGCTCGAGTCCGAGTCCAAGTCATCGTGCGTGAGAATTCACGAGTCCGAGTCCGAGTCATCCCAAGGAGTGCCCGAGCCGAGTCCGAGTCCAATTCATCGTGCGTGAGAATTCACGAGGTCCGAGTCCGAGTCGCGTCAATCAGTGTGCGAGTCCGAGTCAAGTCACGAGTCCCGAAAATCAGCACTCGAGTCCGACTCGAGTCCGAGTCCAGGACTCGAGTACTCCATCTCTGGCTCTTGTAAAATGTCAGTTTTTCCTATAATGTTTGTAAAGTTGGATTTTATAACTCTGACTAGCTTAACAGCTGACTGGGAATATGTAGTGATAAACGGTAATTTGGAGGAGATCAAAACGGATTCGTCTGTTGAAACGTTCTAAAGCATGTTCTTAGAAAGGAACAAGTATACCCTCTAGAGGTCAATGCTCCAAAAAGCATTGTGGTGGCCATTTTGAATCATCTCTGTTACTGCATATTCTATGGAACCTCAAAAGCTGTGATTTAACCAATCCCGCATACGTGTGCTGCGGATGGTGGCTTGTTCTGTGGAGCAGGGCGTGGGTGTCTGTCTCTTTAAAAATACGTTAGCATCCAATTGTGTGTATTATGGAAGTTAAGTCCTTTGAATGTGGTGGTGTTGAGGAAATCCACTGAGGTGCAGCTGGTGACGGATTTTAGTGAGATGGATTTGTTGTGGTTATTCAGAGTGATAACAAATGAATCAAAATCCTCCTTTGAGTGAGACCATACGCCCCAGATGTCATCCAGATATCTGAATTAATAAGTGGGAGTCTTTTGGCAGGAGGACAGGGCAGATGTTTCCCACTGTGCCATAAAAATGTTCGCATAGGCCGGAGCAAACTTCTTACCCATAGCAGTGCCTTTAGTTTGCAGGAAGAACTCTCCATTCAATTCAAAGTCATTACGTGTCAAATGTATCTCTAATAATTGCAGTAATTCCTTATCTGGTCTTTTTTTATCAAGGTGTTTCCAGAATATGTTTTTTATGGCTTGAATGCCTTCTTGGATATCAATATCTGTATATAAGCTATCTACGTCCATCGTGAATAAAATGGCGTCCTGAGGTATAATGAGTTGTTTAATTCTTCTTGTGTCCTTTAAATAGCTTGAGTGGGTGATGGAAAGAGGATTGAGATAAAAATCAATGAACTCGGCCGTGCGGTAGGTCTCGCTGCTGCAATCAGATATATGGGTCTGCCAGAGGAATTTCATGAGGTAAGGACCATTTATGTCTTTCTTTGTGTATTTTTGGCAGCATATAAAATAGTCTGGCCCTGGTGCCTGATATAAACTTGATTTGTTTAGCATTTATGATTTCTTTGTCATATAGTGTTTGTTAAAATCTTGTCAACTAATTTAATTGTGTCCAGATAAATCGGTTTGTCCAATTTAGAATAGTAATTAGTGTCCAATAATTGTCTATATCCCTCCATAAAAGTGACATTTCTGGGTGACTTTGTCAGTTTATGGAGCTTAGTCCACAATTCCCGGAGGTTCCAGGCCGAATTTGGGAGCTCATAGGCGGCCTGCCATGCGCCCCCATCCGTGGAAAGCAGGAAAAAGTAAAGAAAACGGTCAATTATATCTTAAATAATCAAAAATGATTATTGAAAAAAGCTCAACCCCTTCGGCGCTTCGGGCTGAAGCCACTTTCCACTCCCCATTTTACAACGGAGGAGGGGAATCCAAGCCTCCCCTCCTCCGTCAAAAAAATTCGTTCATCATTTCAAGCTACCATCTGCACGATATCGGAAACCCGGTTTTTAAGAGCACTTAGAAAAAAAAACTGCTGTGTCAGTTCATGGAGGAATGCATCCGCTCCATGTGTGCTCTGGCTCGGATACAATTGTTGCATGGAGACCCCCCAGCATGGTTCTTACCAAACTTTAAGTTTTGAACTGGTCTCTGGAGGAATGTAAGGAGAGTTGTCAGGGGACTCTACCCGCCTTAGGAGACATTATTTTTGGATACTTTTTTTACATTTTCACCCCTTTTCTATGGTTCTCCAAAAAGTTAAGTCAGACTTTTTCCGACTCTGGAGGAATGTGAGGAGAGTTGTCAGGGGACTCTACCTGCCTTATGAGACACTATTTTTGGATACTTTTTTTCCATTTTCACTGCTTTTCTATGGTTCTCCAAAACGTTAAGTCAGACTTTTTCCTGATTTCTCACTGATCGAATGGCAAACGCGACCTGCCATCGGAGGGCCTCCGCTGGCCCGGCCTTGTGCCGGTGCTCTGGCGGTCAGTTCCTCCGAACTGCGGGTTCGATTCTGATGGCCGGGAGGGTGTGCTGCGTGGGGGTACCCTGCATGTCTCTTACCTCCCGGGCCGACCGATATGAAGCGTTTCCAAGACGAAACGTCTGACTCAGGGGTCCCACCACGGGTTCCGCAGCGGGGTGGAAGTTCCACCTCCCCACTTCGCCGTGGAGTGCCAGGCAAACATCAGTTTCTCTAATCCTCCACTGTTGCATAGCGGCCTTAGTCGGCTGCGGCATTCAGCAATTGGCCTTGCTTCGGGCACCAGTTCCCTCGGGGACCACGGCTCAGTGGCTTCACATGATATAGGGTCGACCCTACTTCATCACAGGCTACCTGGTTGATCCTGCGTAACAACCACATATGCTTGTCTGCAAAGAGGGAAACTGCCTGGTCTTGCCCTGGTGTTTCTCTACGGCTAGTGTCCAGCCATCAGCAGTGGTATCAGCAAATTTGAGCCGCCATCGGAGGGGCCTCCCCCCGGGTCCACGTGCTGGTGCTTGGTCGGAAGAATTATATTTTGCAGGACATGACGGAGCTCAGGGGTCTGCACTTTGAAGCTCCTGGAGCGGACAAAGATATGTGTATTTGCCTGAATGATGGAAATACACAAAGAATTATATTTTACAGGACATGACGGAGATTGGTGTATTTTCCATGCTTTTTGGAAATACACCAAATGTGATATTGCAGGGCAACACGGAGCTCATTTTACCCATGTGATGTTATGCAGTACATCACTGAGCTCATTTAACGACATGGAGTACCAGGGGCACTAAGGGGCACTAAGGTCTTACCCGGATGCCCTTATGTGTTTAGTCAGAGTGAGAGTACTTAAGTTTGGGTACACAGCTTTGCCAGGCGCACCCACCCGTTGAAAGACAAAATATGACAAAACAGTTAAAGTGTGAACCTCCCAGCAGGGCAGGGTGGTGCCGTGAAGAAGGCCCGAATATGGATGCGGATGGGCGGACGGTAAAGCACCGCAAAATCCACCTCCCTTTTAGGGTTTCCAGGGGCATGAGGTTCTGGAGGGTGTGAACATCTGGGTTTAGTCCCGTGGGGGAGGTGCTTAAGTCCGGGGCCCGGGGTCTCACGGTGTGCAAGGTTATGGAAGTGCGCATGTCAGGGAGACATGCTGGAGCTGCTTAGTCGTCCTTTGGGGCTCTGTGAAGGGCCACAGAGAGGTGGTTTTCGCGGTCTGTCTCCTGGAGTGTGAAAAAACCTGTTTGCCTTTGCCTTTGCCTGTGAGTGTGAGACCTGCTAACAGCAGTGAACCTGCTGCAGGCATTACTAACATATTAATCAGGCGTTTTAACACTATAGTCCACAATTCCAGGAGGTTTCCAGGCCAAATATGGGACCTCATAGGCAGCCTGCCATGCGCCCCCACCCGTGGAAAGAAGAAAATTAAGAAAACGGTCAATTATATCTGTAAAATTATCAAAAATGAAGTAAAAAAAAATTCTCGAAAAAACGACTAAATGCCAACGGAGGAGGGGCTCAAAAAAGCTCAACCCTTCGGCGCTGAAGCCCCCGGACACTTTTCACGTTGCATTTTACAACGGAGGAGGGGAATCGAGGCTCCTCTCCTTTGTCAAAAAAATGCATTCATCATTTTCAAGCTACCCACCTGCACGAAATCGGAAACCCGTTTTTTGAGAGGTCTCAGAAAAAAAAGGCTGTCTCACTTTGCGGAGGAATGCATCCGCTCCATGTGTGCTCTGGCTCGGATACAATTGTTGCATGGAGACCACCCAGCATGGTTCTTACCAAACTTAAGTTTTTGAACTGGTCTCTGGAGGAATGTAAGGAGAGTTGTCAGGGGACTCTACCCGCCTTATGAGACACTATTTTGGATACTTTTCTTCCATTTTCACCCCTTTTCTATGGTTCTCCAAAAAGTTAAACTCAGACTTTTTCTGACTCTGGAGGGAATGTGAGGAGAGTTGTCAGGGGACTCTAACCTGCCTTATGAGAGTTAGGGTTAGGTTTTTATAAGGGCCACCGGATCTCCCCCATGTCGCCCGACGACTTCATGGTTATACAGAGATCCAAGGAAATGCACTGCACTAGAGGACGGTGTCGGCTCATGCCCTAGCTTAGCATCATGACTGAGTCATAAATATGAAAGATTTGTAAAGTGGACAAGGTAAATTAAGCTTGAAGAACAGAGACGAGGAGGTTAGCGGTGGTGTACCGCGGAATACCTCCCCCGCCAAAATGGCATTTCGTTTAACCCTTTAACCCTCGACAGACCCCGAAAGGCGTCGAGTGGAGGAGGGGGTTAGGAGTGGAGAGACAGAATGAAAAAGTGGGTAGAGAGAGATGTGGCTGCTAAATTAATAACTTATTAGAAGATTTGTTAAGTGTACCATTACTTAATTGTAGTGGTTTTAATTGAGAGTCAGATAGCTCTTTGTGGAGATGTATTTTAGGGAAAATAAATGAAAGGTCTTCCAGTGCCAATGACCTATCAGACCAGTTCAGACTGGGCCTCACCAAGCTGGGAAAACCGGGTCCAAAAAACATTAGCTGGACCAGAACACCGCTCAATCCGAGCAAAACCAACTCCCCGTCTCAGCCAAGGTAGACCCGGAACCGACTGAGGGAAGTACCATTCCAGTCCAAATAAAATCTCCCCAGGCCGGGGGAGCCAAGTCCAAACAAACCTCGCTGCGTCAAAGTACCGCCTGTTCAGAAAGAACCACACCTCCCCTTATCAGCCATGGTAAATCAAGGTCTGACTGAGGACAAACCAAAATATATTTCTAAATTAAATTCGAATGTGGAGATTTAGGTAAAAGTGTACCATAAGTTGATTTAAAGTGTTTGAATTGAAAGTCAGATAGCTTTTTACGGAGATGTATTTTAGGTTTGGTTATGTTTAGAGATCAAATTAAGGATAAGATAGTCTACTGATTAATGGATATTAATTTAAGTTTAGGCACAAAGTCTGAGTGGTTAAGTTTAGGAGTAAGATTAAATATTAGGTGCTACATTTATTGCTGAAAAATGGAGGATTATTATTCTCCCCTAATTAGTAGTCTGCATAAAAACAGAAGGAGTACGCTGTGTGGAGTAAATGGTCAAAATAGCCATAATGAACGGAAAACAGCTGTTGTTAGTCTCTCAAAATAAAGGTACTTGGGGAAAGTAATAGTCTTTTTTTGTATTGAGGGTAAGGTGATCTATTAATAATGTATAATATTATGTTTAGGTATCTGAGCCTGACCAGTTAGATCTAGAGTTCAGATTAAGGGTCAGGTAATAGGTCTATTGATGCCTATTTAAAATAATGAGAAGTAAAATATCCCTAGTTTAAAGTATATGATCTAAAGCAGAGGTGCCCAGTACGTCGACCGCGGGGGCAATGCTGGTAGATCGCGAGTCATTCATAAAAAAAAAATCCAGCTCCGTTAAAATAGACAAGACAGGTTTTGATCCCTCCTCCCTTGGCCTCCCTGCCACTTAATTCAGGAGTTTACTTGATTGACAGAAAAAGCGACCTATCGCTTTCCAGTCTGTTTAATCCAAAGCGATACAAAATCAGTCAAGTGCCGGGAAAACTCAAATTAAATTAAAGAGACAAACAAGAGACAAACAACAGAATGAGTGCGGAACCGAGCAAGAAGCTAAAGACATACCACTTCCACCCAGAACGGGAGGAAGAATATTTAGTTGTGATGTTACATTCAAAGGTTATTTGCCTTATTTGTAAAGCAAGCGTCTCTCTGCCAAAGAAAGGTAACTTGAGGAGAGGCATTATCGGAGTGTTCACAAGGCATATGACAGCGACTTCCCTTCGAGTAGCGAGTTGAGAAAGGTCATGTATTATTGCTACACAAACATTATCTCGCAGTCTTCGTGTCACCAACTCGTTTCTAATGTGCAAAAAGACAAAAAAATGCGTATATGGTCGGTGTATTTTCGATCTTTCCGATCCAGACTAGATCTCTCTCCCCCGTGTGCGAGGGGCGGGGCGGTTTACACACACGGCTGCTACATGCAGCAACACACGGAGGGGATGGCGGAGAGAAGCGCTCCAAGGTGTGGTTAAATGTTACCCGTCTCGAGGTGGACAATGCTCGTTGCCAAGAGTGTTTCGCATGTAAGGGCGGTAACACGAGCAATTTGTCTAAACATTTAGCAAAGTGCTCCACATCCAGACGGAGGAATGCACCGGGTTCCACTGTCTCTCTAGCAGCTCTGTAGCTCCATCCACGAGGAACGGTTCCACTGTCTCTCTAGCAGCTCTGTAGCTCCATCCACGAGGAACGGTTCCACTGTTCTCTAGCAGCTCTGTAGCTCCATCCACGTGGAACGGTTCCACTGTCTCTCTAGCAGCTCTGTAGCTCCATCCACGTGGAACGGTTCCACTGTCTCTCTAGCAGCTCTGTAGCTCCATCCACGAGGAACGGTTCCACTGTCTCTCTAGCAGCTCTGTAGCTCCATCCACGAGGAACGGTTCCACTGTCTCTCTAGCAGCTCTGTAGCTCCATCCACGAGGAACGGTTCCACTGTCTCTCTAGCAGCTCTGTAGCTCCATCCACGAGGAACGGTTCCACTGTCTCTCTAGCAGCTCTGTAGCTCCATCCACGAGGAACGGTTCCACTGTCTCTCTAGCAGCTCTGTAGCTCCATCCACGAGGAACGGTTCCACTGTCTCTAGCAGCTCTGTAGCTCCATCCACGAGGAACGGTTCCACTGTCTCTCTAGCAGCTCTGTAGCTCCACCCACCAGTAACTTTTCCACGTCAGGTGTTCTGTATGCTAGCAGCAACACACGGAGTTAACTCAATTATACAAACATGGGTTAATGATTAGAGGAAACTGAGTTACTCATTATTTTGTTAAAGTTTCAGCTATTCTGTTTACATTTCTGTCATCAGATTATTTATTCGGATTTGTTGTATTTAAATAAAAGCAATGTCAATTTTGTAAACAATTTTTTAAGTACATTTAATAATATATGTATTTTTGAATCAAGTATTCATCTTTATTGTCTTCATTGCTAGTTTCCACTTGCTTAAAACAACCTCAAGCTAAATCTAAAAGTTGATGGCTAAATAAGAGCGTTTGAGAAATTGTGCAAGGCGTACAGCAGGGGTCGGCAACCCCTGGCACCCCTGGATTCCTAGTGTGCCACTGGTTACGGTGCCGCGTGCCAATGCTGGCACGCGTGCACCGTAACCAGTGGCACACTAGGAATAAGTGGAATAAGTGTGCAAAATATTTAAATTGTATTTTCGGATCCTGAACGAGACCGCGCCAGAGCGCGTCTCCCGTTACCTGCAGAAGGAGCACGCAGTGCACCCCGCTCTTTATCTCCAGGTGACTTTCTGCCGCTTGCCTCCGTGGTGCTGATCGTTTCTCCACGGAGGAAAACACTTCACTAATTGCAGTACCCATAAGGAGCTGTATAAATGCCGCAGTTTTTGCGTGGCTGTGTCTTTAGTTGAAAGCCCAGTGGCGATCTGCTCATCTCTCATCGAAATAATATGCTACAAAGGGGCGGACTGGCCATCTGTGTGTTGAACTTTCCTGTCGGCTCCCAGACCGTAGTCGAGGAGGGCAGAAGCAACAAGCTTCAGGTTCAATACCCCACTTTAGCTTCAATGACTGGAGAGAGGCGAGCTCTTCTTGGGAGGCTGTTGCATTTATTGAGCTGTTCTTCTGTTTCACTAAATACAGACCTCTGTTTTTCTGCTGCCTCGTTTCACTTCCAGAAACATACACACGCTCCCTCACTGTCGCTCTACCATCCACACACACACATGCACAAGCCACACCCCTCTCTCTCTCTCTCTTAAAGGGACAGCGATCTCATCTCACTCTGCAAGACCCTAATATCATAACATGTGTGTTCTGGAGAATCACAGAACGGACGATTGTCCTTATTATTATGCCGTTTAAACCAATTATTTAAATGTGTTTGTTAAATTCGACATCATGTAAGTTGCGCTGACAGGTCCACACACTGCTTCCCCGCAGCGAGGCTCCCCCGCCCTCCTGCTGATAGTTGACGAGCGTCAAGCTCCTCAACCCCCCCAACGTTGATAATTCTCGATCGTTGGCACGCTGATAAAAAATTTTTTTTTAAATGGCACTTCATATCAAAAGGGTTGCCGACCGCTGGCGTACAGTAATCGATAGATTAACCTCTTAAGCCCTGAGCCTGTTTTTCAGGTTTCAGGCTCGAACATGCCACGAACGCAACAAAGACTATATCTTCACTTCTGAAAGGGGTACATTAATAATCTTTCCTCTCAAAGCCAGGTTACATCTGTGAGTTGGATGCAGAAGTGTCAGAATCAATATAGATGTTTATATTTTAAAGTAAATTCAGATGGAACATAGTAAAAACATGTAAATTCTAATGTCCGCCTAAAAAAAACCCATTACTTAGTGAAACCCTTGAATGATGGGTTAGTAGACTAAAAGCTTCAGGAATCCAACTATAACATATAATAAGTACCCTGTATCAAGATTGATGCAAAACAAGTGACATTTGACCTTTTTAGAGATTTAGAAAAATAAAGTCCAGGCGGACTCACCTCTGGGTAATTTGGGAACCATCAGTTCCATTTGAACTTTTTCACTGTAGAAATCATTTTATTACTTTGAATGATCACTAAAGGTATTCATTCCATCCAAATACAACTGGTGTGAAAAAAATATAATATATATATATAAAACAAACGTCTAAGGAACCTTAATATTTAATAAACTGAATATTTTATATCCATATAACGGGAAAAAACTCTAACTGATCTTTTTCATTTATTTTTTCAAAGAAAACACACATGCTAACAGTGAGCCTCTGAATTAGCCCCGAGCAAAAAATGCTAACCTATTACTGCACCGAAAATCATTCCTAGCTCCCTTATTACTTATCCTAGCTGCACATCCAACACATCGTTTATGATCGCAAGGAGACACAGAATCTAACGGTGCCCACCTCAACACTGAAAGATACAAACTCGCGAGGTTATCAACAAAACGTACATCAAAACAAGTGGCGCTAGGTGCTAACATGCGCTAGGCTAATGGCTTACCTTCCTCTTTGTCTGGTCTAAACTGGTCTTCAATGGCATTAAAACGATAAAAAAACGATGATGTAGTTAATCCATAGGTTAATATCCAATGGGGCTGTGTCCCCTTTGAAATGTTCTGATAATCTATAAGCAATAAAACTGCAATTCCGTTATCTGCTGTCCGCTCTGTGCTCCGTGCGCTCTGGGTCCCGGCAATTCCTGCTTCCTGCTGCCTTCCGTAGTAAACAATAAATGAAGTCGTCTGCGTAATGTACTTAAACTGGCTGGCATTCTTTATACTCATTGGTCGATTCGTGTGATTTACACCTTTTTCTTAACCATCAGAACCAATAGAATCGGGGCAGTTCCCAAATCCACGTAAACATTACCATAGCGGACGTAATAGAGAAGCGAACAAAGCATATCTGAAAGTGCACGCCTGGACTGCAAAACTTTATAGCCAGTATATTGCCATAAATATGATGATGGATTATCAGTAAACATTTCTACGTGACACAAAGACATTGGATTAACCTTGAGCGGCGTTTTTATTCCGTTGAACACAACTTTTGATCACTAATCAAAAAAGGTAAGACGTAATTATTGTAATATTTTTGAAACCGGATGTTGTTTGCTTTCTCTTTTCTGGCTGATAGCTCCAGGAATTCGGGGTCTTACGGTGATGACATTACATGTGTGGAATCTGTGGAGTCTCAGCTTTAATCGGATATCTTGTTTGTGCATTTAGGATAAGTAATAAGGGTATTTCTACCGTGAGTGCTGTGCAAAAGTCCGTTAGCATTAGTTAGCATTTTTTCGCTCAATGCTAATTCAAAGGCTTGGTATTACTCGTGTTTTCTTTAGCTAAAAATTGTTCTTATTGTCAGTTAGCTGAGTTTCTTACCTTTAAAAGGGTATGAAACATGAATAGTTTCATAAATGTTAAGAAGCCCTGAGACATAGTCTCCCCCTGTGGGGGCTTAAGATTATCAAATTAGTCGTTTGTTGCAGCCTTATTGTAGTTATCCCATGTATAAATAAAACGTGTTATTCAGCAACCCTTGCAATTTGGGATTTTATTTTGGTTGGCAGACCTCGGTGAGCTGGTCATTTCAAAAGTAGCTCACCAACCAAAAAAGTGTGGGCACCCCTGATCTAAAGTGTTAAGGTTTTAAGTGAAAAAATTAAATGGTTAGATTAATGTTGAAAATAAGGTCAAAAAGTAGATATATTGATGAACCAGATATGTTAGAATTAGTTAAAAGGGCTAGATCGGTTTAGTTTAAATAATCTGTTTTTTAAGAATATAAATGATCCAAAAATGTGGTTTATCAGAGAGATAGAGTCCTTGGTTAGTGATTTGCAAACCTATAGCAGCAGTAGGCCCTCCATTTGTGGTCTCCTGCCTCCATCTAGTGGTGACAGAGGGGAGTGCGGGCACATTTTTCTCATTTGGTCTGTTAAACAGAATAAAATAAATATTGTTATTGTTATTAACAAGAGGGATTGAAATAAATACCGAGAGATAGGAGAGTTTTTAAGGTTAGATTTGTGAAAGAGAAAAGTACCTTATTGGTAGTTTTGATGCGTACTAAAAAGAACGACAAGTAATAATATCCCTAGTTAAAAGTATAAAAACTAAAGTGTTAAGGTTTAAATTGAAAAAACTAAAATGGTGAGATTTAATGTTAAAAACTAAGATCAAAAAATATATATACATGGAACAGATATGTAAGAATTTAGGTAAACAAGCCAGATCGGTTAAGTTGGTTTGCACATAGGCAGAGATCCAGGGTGATGCACATGGCTTTCTTACCCAGGAAGAAGAGTGTGAAAGCTGGGTAAAGTGTTCATGCAGCCCCTCCATAACGGTAATAATGATTAGAAATCATTTCCAGGGCAGAAAGCGTTTTTTAAAAGTGAAAAAACTATTTTAAAACGTTTGAAATGACTACCAGGTGCTGATGGAAAGCAGGCGGAAATACATTGTTTAACCCAGGAATAAGTGTTTACAAGGCGGGTAAAGTGTTCCTGCAGCCCCTCCATGACGGTAATAATGATTACCAGGGCAGAAAGCTGTTTTTAAGAGATTTAAAACCATTTAAAAAGCCATTTGAGTGCAGTTACCAGGTGTCCCCACAGGAGGGCAAATCAGCCAAGCAAGCACTGTGCAAAAACAGTCAAAAACACCCAAAAACAAGGGCAAATCAATGGATTTAAAGTGCAGGGAATCTCCGCAACACACACAGGTACATTCCTAGATCCCCACAATAGTGACAACGGTGATTTAAACTAGTTTCTGCGGGGAAAAGAGTGCTAAAAATCGGATTAAACTCTGCTAACAGTGTGCTAAAAGCCTGATTGTTTCAGAGACCCATAGCCATGACACAGTGAACCATTTACATCCAAAAGTATCCATTTAAAAGTCATTTTTGTAGGGGGAAAAGGGTGCAGAGAGAAGCCTGAAAGTGCTCGCAGGTGCTGGAGAGGAGGAGACCAACCCAGTCTCCTAAAAAAACGTGTAATAACTACATTGGTCCACAACGTAGGACGTAGTATTTCTACAAAAACGCCTCTGAAATTGTAAGATCCCTACGTTTTTTTTCACTATTCATTTCAATGGCTGGCGTCTATGTCACGTGATCCAAGTTTTTCATCTCCGGCCTTGTCAGGTATTGAACAATCAATAAATAAAGAACACAGAATTATTAAATATAAAACACAGAATTTGTGTGATTATACTAAATGATTTACAAATAAACACCACTGCATATTTACAACTGTACAGATGCTGATGTAACGCAAATGTTTCCAACTTGGGATCAATAAAGTATATCTTATCTTAAGCTGATCGATGGCTACTGCCATATTTGCAACATGTGCCTCTGAACCTCGACAAGTGCATGTTTCAGGCTCATCAATGAACAACAGGAGGGGTCACAGACATAAGACCAGCTGTTAGACAAAGCTCTTCTGACCTTAACTGGCATGTGGGTATATATATTAATGCTGCCCATTATGTGAGTGTTTCCTATCCCCTAAACCTCCAGGGATGCACGTGTTTCCTATCCCCTAAACCTCCAGGGATGTACACAGTTTAATACTGGCAACTTCTTATTATGGGAAATACGAAAACGTCTTTTAAAACTACAATTCCCAGTAGAGACGCCATAGATAAGAACATGTTGCGAAACACAATAGCCAGCATGTGTAGTTCTGGGGACGGGGTGGGGAGGGGGGGACGCGGTGGACCCGTTCAAATCCAGTTTTGGACAGTCTGCCGTGGTTCCATCCCATTTCAAGTGCTGTTCGAGGCTCGCCGTAACCCTCGGAGCACACTCAAACATCCAATCACAGAGCTTGAGGACTATCACAGGGTTTGTCAAGCGAAGCGGAGAGAATACTTACTTCCGGGTGTAATATTCTGTAAAGCAAATGAGCTGCTCCGACCCTCGGTCCTGACGGACTCCAACTTGTGTTTATTAATCAAACAAATACATAAACACAAGGATAATTATGTGTTGTTGAGTAAATGGAGAATTGCACAGGGGAAAATAACGTATCTATTGTGGTGATTGACATTATTCACCCACAGATCTATGGGTTAGGGTATTGTAAAGCCAGTTGAGTAGCACTTGAAATGTTTTTGCTCTATGAAACCCGATGTACTTATATGATTCTGTTTTCTTCAAGTTTGTATTTTGTTGGTCGAACGCACTTATTGTAAGTCGCTTTGGATGAAAGCGTCAGCTAAATGTAATGTAATGTAACTTGCAAATGAAAGTCCACCTGCTGCCTTGAAAAAGCAAATCAAGTCAACTTGAAGACAATCTTTTTTCAACACATTAATGCAAGTCAATCTCGTTGATATGACTTAAAGGTTCTAGTTATATTAACAATTGTTTTTTAAGTTGTCTAAGTTGATTTAACTTTATACTTAGAGATTAAACAAATACCAATCTTACATTATTAGTGCAAGAAAACTTTATTTACCTAGTCAAATAACTCACATTTCAGTATTATAATATCTCACACTTTCAAGTTCTACATTCATATAACTCATCATTTCAAGTTAGGAAGATTGTAATAATGCATTTGTTTCAACTTAGATATATTAGTTGTATTGACTTCGGATAGCAAGTTTACATAAATGAATAATAATTCTTGCAGCGCATTTGTTCAGATATATAACATTTATTTAAGAAAAACATGTTACATCAACTTATACCCAACATGTAATTGGCAATAGAGAATGAAACCACACAATAAACCTGCATGACCATGCTGCTGACCATACCCGAGTTAGTCAGGTCTCTAGCCTCACTGCAGTAACATACCTGAAACGTTGAGGTATGCACACATATTCACTTAAAATGAAACCCAAACAAGACACACTGTCAAGAACACGGTCTCAGTGTGACATTGCAGGAATTTAAAGATGCAAACATATCTAGCTAATATATGGCTTGAGTGATAAATAAGTAAAGGTGAAAACAATCTACACACAACTTATTCTTTAACTATTCATGACGTTGGAAATAATTGTGTTAACAAGGACACAGTTCTGCACTAGATTCAATAATCTACCACCGTTTTAACAAGGGGTGAAATGTGATAGCTGATCCAAAGCACATGCATTTCAAAGGAAGATATAATGAAAGCAAGAATAGAAGAGTTTTGAACAGCATCAAGGAAGTAACGTCTGTCATTGAAAAAAGGCCTTCCTCCCTTTCATGCTGATAAAACGGCAGAATGCACTGAAATCACACTACTTTTAAAACACACATCAACAGAGGATGACAGCTGGCCCCAAGGACACTGGTCATACGACACACTTTTTCTCATCCCTGACACTGACGGCGTGACCTGGGCATTTTTCAATTTTTGCTTGAGTGCACTGAAGCCGAGATGGAGATATTTTTTTAAACATTTTTTTATTTATCCTTTATTTATCCAGGAATGTCCCATTGAGATACAAGATCTCTTCTTCCAGGGAGTCCTGACCAACACGGCACACAACAAGTTTCAACATAAAACAAGGATTAAACAAAAAAACATACAATTCAAATATAAATACAGAAGGCCATTTGTGCAGTGGCAAGAAGCATAATCACATCAGCAATAGCATCAGGTAAAACAGTTACATGTTTCATGAAGGGCTAATCGTAGCATACCTTTAAAAGCATTTACAGTAGGAAGTGCCTCGAGACAAAGTTTTACTTGCAGCGTATTCCATAAAAAGGGAGCATAGTGGGAGAATGCAGCTTCACCAAGCTCTGACTGCATCAAAGGAACATTTAAAAGCATCCCATTTGCTGCTCGTCTGGTATTAAAAAAGCAAGTATAAAAGGACAGAAGTCTGGAGATATATAAGGGCAGCTTACCTAGCAATGACTTAAGGATAAAAATCAACATGTGTGATTGTCTTCTTTGGTACAGAGAGGACCATCCTAAGGACTGATACAAAGTGCAGTGGTGGGTGCGAGAGCCTGCACCCGTTACAAAACGTATAGCAGTGGTACGCAGAATCCAGCTTTTTAGCAGGGAGGAAGGAGCATGCATATAGATCACATCGCCATAGTCTAATACAGACAGAAAGGAACTCTGCACAATTCTCTTCCTGGCTTCAGACGGGAAACATTTCTTTAAACGGAAGAAAAAGCCCAGTTTAGGTCTAAGTTTTCTCAGTAGGTTCCCAATATGAACATCAAAGGCCATCTTTTCATCAATCCATATGCCCAGATATTTGTAGGATGCTACTTTGTCAAGGCATGTCCCTTCCAGTGTCAGAATCGGAGGGACAGCTGTATTAGCTCGAGAGCGAGAGAAGGTCATGTACTTGGTCTTTTTTGCATTAAGGACCAGTCTTAGCCTTAGCAAGGAGTGTTGCAGTGTATTAAAAGCATCCTGTAGAAGCTCTATGGCCTGAGTTAAAGAGGAAGCCACTGTGTAAACAACTGTCTCATCGGCGTATAAATGAAACCGTGCTGGGTTTATCCCATTTCCTAATTCATTTATAAAGATGGAGAAACACACACACACACACACACACACACATAGAGAGACACACACACACACACAGCGGCAGCCAGGCGCCTTCAGGCGACCCACTGGGCAACATCAACCACAGGACTCAAGAGACTTTTGTAGATTTATTTTGAAAGTGAAAGGTACTTTAGAGACTTTTACTTTTAAAGTGGAGCTTTATTTGAAAGGGTCAGTTAGGTTAGAGACTTTTAAAGTGGAGCTTTATTTTGAAAGGGAAGGTAGCTTAGAGACTTTTAATGTGGAGCTTTATTTTGGAAGCGTGAGTTGGAACGACGGTCTGATTGAATGAGCTTTATTTGAAAGGGGGGTGGTGGAACGACGGTTGATTGAATGAGCTTATTTGAAAGGGTGAGTTGGAACGACGGTCTGATTGAATGAGCTTTATTTTGAAAGGGTGAGTTGGAATGACGGTCTGATTGAATGAGCTTTATTTTGAAAGGGTGAGTTGGAACGACGGTTGTTGAATGAGCTTTATTTTGAAAGGGTGAGTTGGAAAGACGGTCTGTTTGAATGAGCTTTATTTTGAAAGGGTGAGTTGGAAAGACGGTCTGTTTGAATGAGCTTTATTTTGAAAGGGTGAGTTGGAAAGACGGTCTGATTGAATGCTCTGCAGGAAACTGGTTATCTGAAACTAAAACTCTTATCGCTGCTCTTTTCTCTCTTCTGCTCATTCCTGATATGAAATACTCAGTTTTCAGAAACATTGTGAAGCCTTTAATTAGAGACGTTTTTAAACTCTGAGACGTTTTAATTGACACTATGCTCGTATGAAATATTTTCTGAAGGCCTTTCTGGTGGCGTGCAGATTCTGATCATCGAACGAAGAATCTCAAGTGTGTCAGCTGATGCTTTAAATAACCTACAGTTTAATAAGTAAATATCTTTAATAAGGAAAACTGATTTACTGTGCAGAGCCAATGAGAGGAAGGAGCTGCTTACCTATTTCTAATATTCCGTTCTTCTCAAAAATTCTTGAGAAAGCAGTCGCAAAACAGTTGTGTGATTTCTTAAAAAACAATGATTATCTGAAGATGTTCAGTCTGGCTTTAGAAACACATCATAGCACAGAGACAGCTCTGGTCAAAGTCACACATGACATTCTAATAGCCTCTGACAAAGGACTTGTCTCTATTCTTGTTCTGCTCGATCTCAGTGCTGCATTTGATTCTATCGATCATGATATCTTATTGCAAAGACTAGAGCACTTAGTTGGCATACAGGGAACTGCTTTAGGCTGGTTTAGGTCCTATCTATCTGAACGCTCTCAGTTTGTACGTGTCAATGATGAATCTTCCACGCAAACCAAAGTTAGCCATGGAGTGCCACAGCGCTCATTGCTCGGACCTATTGTTCACATTATATATGCTTCCGTTAGGCAATAAGGAATCATTCTGTAAACTTTCATTGTTATGCGGATGATACTCAACTATATTTATCAATCAAGCCTGATGAAATTAATCATCTAATAAAATTCAAGACCTCAAGGACTTAAAAACGTGGATGACCTTAAACTTTTGATGTTAAACACGACCAAAACTGAAGTATTGTACTTGGCCCGAAGAATCTACGAAACAAATATCTAAAGAAATACTAACTATGGATGGCATTAATTTGGCCTCCAGTGAGACTGTAAGGAATCTTGGTGGTATATTTGATCAGGATTTATCCTTTAATCGCCCACATAAAATCAATTTCAAGGACCGCCTACTTCCATCTACGTAACATTGCAAAGATCAGGCATATCTGCCTCAAAACGATGCAGAGAAACTAGTCCATGCATTTGTTACTTCAAGGCTGGATTATTGTAACTCCTTATTATCAGGGTGTACCAAGAAGTCAGTCAAGTGGCTTCAGCTGATTCAAAATGCTGCAGCTCGTGTCCTAACCAGAGTTAGGAAAGGACCACATGACTCCTGTTCTGGCTGCCTTACACTGGCTCCCTATAGAACACAGGATAGAATTTAAAATTCTTCTTCTCGCCTACAAAGCCCTTAATGGGCAGGCGCCATCTTACCTTAAAGAACTCATTATACCCTACTGGCCTACTAGGGCATTGCGTTCCAAGAATGCAGGGTTGTTGGTTGTTCCTAGAGTCTCTGAAAGTACAATGGGAGCCAGAGCCTTTTCTTATCAAGCTGCACATTTGTGGAATCAGCTTCCAGTTTGTGTTCGGGCGGCAGACACCCTATCCGTTTTTTAAGAGTGCGCTTAAGACCTTCCTTTTTGATAAAGCTTATAGTTAGGGCTGATTAGATTCAGCCCCTAGTTTTGCTGATATAGGCTTAGTTTGTCGGGGGACATCTTACTTCTTCCTTCTCTGTCTGTACCTGTGTACTCTATGTACTCTGTGTACTCTGTGTACTCTCATGTTCCCATTAACCCAGCTTCCCCACATCTCTTTCTTTCTGGTGTCTATATATGCCTGGATCCGGAGTCATGGATGATCATGCGGTCCTTGTGTCCCTGCATCGCGAGCCCTGGATCTTGAGTCGTGGCTGTGGTCCTGGATCATAGGCTCCTGAATGGATATCCTCATGGGTTCATTCTTCCTATTATACACACATGCATTCCAAAACATCTGGACTACCCTATGTTGCAAATGTATTATCTTTTCAATTTACACACGGCATCTATTGCACGACTGTCCGTCCTGGGAGAGGGATCCCTCCTCCTGTTGCTCTCCCCTGAGGTTTCTCATGTTCCCCTTTAAACTGTGGGTTTTCTCTGGAAGTTTTTCCCTTGTACGATGTGAGGGTCTAAGGACAGAGGGTCTAAGGACAGAGGGTCTGAGGACAGAGGGTCTAAGGACAAAGGGTCTAAGGACAGAGGGTTGTCGTATTGTCATACTGATATTTGTACAAACTGTGAAGTCCACTGAGACAAATGTAACATTTGTGATATTGGGCTATAAATAAACATTGATTGATTGATGATTTGATTTGGATTGAATATTCGTCACAGCATTTATAAAATACATGATCTAATATAAAGTACATATACATAAACATTGAGGTAGAACTCGTGTAGCCCTGGCTCATGATGAGGAATAAAGTCCTTTTACTTCTTTATTCCGTTTTCACAATAAAAGCCCTATACACCAGAGGGAACTCAGATTCATAAATATAACAAAAGAGTATGACGCTGAATCTATACAAAACCTTTATTGACAGAATGTTACCCCTTAAAAAAGGTTTTGAAGCCTCAGACTGTTCGCCCTCTTAAAAAGAAAAAAATCAACTGTCAGATAAAGACACACACACACACACACACACCACACACACACACACACACACTTTCATTCGTCTGATCACACGGCCATGTTAGATTAATCTACGATTTGATTCAAAATATTGAAGTTAATGATTTTATTGATTTTTAAACGGTTTGCTTCCTTTTGACTCTGAGACGTGGCGATAGCAGCATAGTGTTGAAAGGTGTTTTCTATAATAAAGTTGCAGCTCTGAAATTAAAAAGCGTCTTGCCCCAGAGGCTGGGATTTACAGGAACATGAAGGCAGCTTCAGAAACTGCTCTGTAGTAAAACTGAGAAATATCTTTATCATCAGCCACCCAAACACAAAGACAACATAATGAGGCTTTTAATCTGAAGGAACCGGGGGTCAAAGGTCAGATAAGAGGAAATGGCATCCTACAGACAAAGCTCGACCTTCAGGAACTCTGATTCATTTTTTTATCAGTTTCAGATCCTGAAGTTACCAGAGAACAGGAAAGCTGCTCTTTCTGATGAATGAAGATCTTTTAAACGTTTCAGTTCAACAGAGAGACGTTACCGCTTCAGTTTAAACAGAGAGACGTTTACCGCATCAGTTTAACAGAGAGACGTTTACCGCCTTCAGTTGAAACAGAGAGATCGTTACCGCTTCAGTTGAAACAGAGAGACGTTACCGCATCAGTTGAAACAGAGAGACGTTACCGCTTCAGTTTGAAACAGAGAGACGTTACCGCATCAGTTTAAAATAGACGTTACCGCTTCAGTTGAAACAGAGAGACGTTACCGCATCAGTTGAAACAGAGAGACGTTACCGCTTCAGTTTGAAACAGAGAGACGTTACCGCATCAGTTTAAACAGAGAGACGTTACCGCTTCAGTTTTGAACATAGACGTTACGCTTCAGTTTAAACAGAGAGACGTTACCGCTTCAGTTTAAACAGAGACGTTACCGCATCAGTTGAAACAGAGAGACGTTACCGCTTCAGTTGAAACAGAGAGACGTTACCGCTTCAGTTTTGAACATAGAGTTACCGCTTCAGTTTAAACAGAGAGACGTTACCGCTTCAGTTTGAACAGAGACGTTACCGCTTCAGTTTAAACAGAGAGACGTTACCGCTTCAGTTGGAACTGAGAGACGTTACCGCTTCAGTTGAACATAGACGTTACCGCTTCAGTTTAAACAGAGAGACGTTACCGCTTCAGTTTGAACAGAGACGTTACCGCTTCAGTTTAAACAGAGAGACGTTACCGCATCAGTTTAAACAGAGAGACGTTACCGCTTCAGTTGAACAGAGAGACGTTTAAGCTTCAGTTGAAACAGAGAGACGTTACCGCAATCAGTTGAAACCAGAGAGACGTACCGCTTCAGTTGAAACAGAGAGACCGTTACCGCATCAGTTTAAACATAGACGTTACCGCTTCAGTTGAAACAGAGAGACGTTACCGCATCAGTTTAAACAGAGAGACGTTACCGCTTCAGTTGAAACAGAGAGACGTTACCGCATCAGTTTAAACAGAGAGACGTTACCGCTTCAGTTTGAACATAGACGTTACCGCTTCAGTTTAAACAGAGAGACGTTTACCGCTTCAGTTTTAACAGAGACGTTACCGCATCAGTTGAAACAGAGAGACGTTACCGCTTCAGTTGAAACAGAGAGACGTTACCGCTTCAGTTTGAACATAGAGTTACCGCTTCAGTTAAAACAGAGAGACGTTACCGCTTCAGTTGAACAGAGACGTTACCGCTTCAGTTTAAACAGCGAGACGTTACCGCTTCAGTTTGGAACTGAGAGACGTTACCGCTTCAGTTTGAACATAGACGTTACCGCTTCAGTTTAAACAGAGAGACGTTACCGCTTCAGTTTGAACAGAGACGTTACCGCTTCAGTTTAAACAGAGAGACGTTACCGCTTCAGTTGGAACTGAGAGACGTTACCGCTTCAGTTTGAATATAGACGTTACCGCTTCAGTTAAACAGAGAGACGTTACCGCTTCAGTTTGAACAGAGACGTTACCGCTTCAGTTTGAACAGAGAGACGTTACCGCTTCAGTTTAAACAGAGAGACGTTACCGCTTCAGTTTGAACAGAGACGTTACCGCTTCAGTTTGAACATAGACGTTACCGCTTCAGTTCAAACAGAGAGACGTTACCGCTTCAGTTCAAACAGAGAGACGTTACCGCTTCAGTTTAAACAGAGAGACGTTACCGCTTCAGTTTGAACATAGACGTTACCGCTTCAGTTTTAAACAGAGAGACGTTATCGCTTCAGTTTGAACAGAGACGTTACCGCTTCAGTTTGAACAGAGACGTTACCGCTTCAGTTTGAACAGAGACGTTACCGCTTCAGTTTAAACAGAGAGACGTTACCGCTTCAGTTTAAACAGAGACGTTACCGCTTCAGTTTAAACAGAGATGTTACCGCTTCAGTTTAAACAGAGAGACGTTACGGTTTTCAGTTTAAACAGAGAGACGTTACGGTTTCAGTTTAAACAGAGAGACGTTACCGCTTCAGTTTGAACAGAGACGTTACCGCTTCAGTTTTAAACAGAGATGTTACCGCTTCAGTTTAAACAGAGATGTTACCGCTTCAGTTTAAACAGAGAGACGTTACGGTTTCAGTTTAAACAGAGAGATGTTACGGTTTCAGTTTAAACAGAGAGACGTTACGGTTTCAGTTTAAACAGAGAGACGTTACCATTCAGTTTGAACTGAGAGACGTTACGGTTTCAGTTAAACAGAGAGACGTTACGGTTTCAGTTTAAACAGAGAGACGTTACCATTTCAGTTTGAACTGAGAGACGTTACGGTTTCAGTTTTAAATAGAAAGACGTTATGGTTTCAGTTTAAACAGAGAGACGTTACGGTTTCAGTTTTAAACAGAGAGACGTTACCGTTTCAGTTTGAACTGAGAGACGTTACGGTTTCAGTTTAAATAGAGAGACGTTATGGTTTCAGTTTTAAACAGAGAGACGTTACGGTTTCAGTTTTAAACAGAGAGACGTTACCGTTTCAGTTTGAACTGAGAGACGTTACGGTTTCAATTTAAATAGAGAGACGTTATGGTTTCAGTTTAAACAGAGAGACGTTACGGTTTCAGTTCAAAGAGAGAGAGACGTTACCGTTTCAGCTTAAACAGAGAGACGTTACCGCTTCAGTTTGAACTGAGAGACATTACCGTTTCAGTTTAAACAGAGAGACGCTATGGTTTCAGTTTAAACAGAGAGACGTTACGGTTTCAGTTTAAAACAGAGAGACGTTACGGTTTCAGTTCAAACAGAGAGACGTTACCGCTTCAGTTTAAACAGAGAGATGCTACCTTTTCAGTTTAAACAGAGACGTTACCGCTTCAGTTTAAGCCTGTGTTGGAAACTGAAGGCAGCATCTCCCTGGTTCTGTGTTGGACCCTGAATGCAGCTTCTCCTGGTTCTGTGTTGGACCCTGAAGGGAGCATCTCCCTGGTTCTGTGTTGGTCCCTGAAGGCAGCATCTCTCTGGTTCTGTGTTGGACCCTGAAGGCAGCATCTCCCTGGTTCTGTGTTGGAGCCTGAAGGCAGCATCTCCCTGGTTCTCTGTTGGTCCCTGAAGGCAACACCTCTCTGGTTCTGTGTTGGACCCTGAAAGCAGCATCTCCCTGGTTCTGTGTTGGTCCCTGAAGGGAGCATCTCTCTGGTTCTGTGTTGGACCCTGAAGGCAGCATCTCCCTGGTTCTGTGTTGGACCCTGAAGTGTTCGTCCCTGAAGGCAGCATGTCCCTGGTTCTGTGTTGGTCCCTGAAGGGGACCAACACAGAGCCAAACGACTCGCTGCACCCTCGCTGCGAGGTGGTCCCAAGTTCCCATCAGCAAAAACACGTGGGTTTGCTATCCTGGCTCCAAGATGGTGGAATGAGCTCCCCATTGACATCAGGACGGCAGAAAGCCTGCACATCTTCCGGCGCAAACTGAAAACTCATCTCTTTAGATTCCACTTCGAGCGATAGAATTACTATCAAAGCACTTATATACTAACATAGGACTGGCTTATCTATAGCCAGCTGACAAAGCACTTATATACTAACATAGGACTGGCCTATCTATCTATAGCCAGCTGAGTAGCACTTGAAATGTGTGGCTCTATGATACCTGTTGTACTTATATGATTCTGTTTTCTTCTGGGCTGTGTCTTCCTGGTCGTATGTACTTATTGTAAGTCGCTTTGGACAAAGCGTCTGCTAAATGCAATGTAATGTAATGTAATGTAATGAAGGCAGCATCTCCCTGGTCCAATGTGATTTTGATTATGTCAGAAACAAACGTTTATAAAACGTACACCTTTAGTTTAACCCTCTTTATGATTTCTGAAGTCACAATAGTGCAATATAGTTGAAGAATGGCTGTAGTATAGCTTTAACCCTAACCCTAACCCACTCTCAACCCGTCTGATGTTATAAACTACAGGCCTGTCTCTCTCCTCCCGTTCCTGTCTAAAACAATTGAACGCGCTGTCTTTAAACAACTCTCCTGTTATCTCCATCAGAACAACCTTCTGGATCCGCACCAGTCTGGTTTAAAGGCAGGTCACTCCACAGAAACGGCCCTCCTTGCTGTCACTGAGGAACTGCACACTGCCAAAGCAGCATCCCTCTCCTCTGTCATCATCCTGTTGGACCTGTCAGCTGCATTCGACACGGTGAACCATCAGATCCTCCTTCGCACTCTCCAAGAACTTGGAGTTTCAGGCTCTGCACTTTCCCTCCTCACCTCATACCTCAAAGACCGTACCTACAGGGTAACTTGGAGAGGGTCCGAGTCCGACCCTTGTCAATTAACTACAGGGGTCCCTCAGGGCTCTGTTCTTGGTCCCCTCCTCTTCTCCTTGTACACAAACTCGCTCGGATCAGTCATTAGCCCGCATGGTTTTTCATACCACTGCTACGCTGACGACACCCAATTAATTCTGTCCTTTCCCCGCTCAGAGACCCAGGTCGTCGCACGCATCTCTGCTTGTCTAGCTGACATCTCTCAGTGGATGTCTGCTCATCACCACAAGTTCAACCTTGACAAGACTGAACTGCTTTTCCTTCCGGGAAAAGATTGTCCCACTCTTGACCTGACAATCAACATCGGCACCTCTGTTGTTTCCCCGACTCAGACTGCAAGGACTCTGGGTGTGACCGTAGATAACAACCTGTCCTTCACTGCAACATCGCTGCTACAACCCGTTGCTGCAGATACACGCTTTACAACATCAGGAAGATTCGTCCCCAGCTGACCCAGAAAGCCACGCAGGTTCTGGTCCAGGCTCTCGTCACCTCACGCCTAGACTACTGCAACTCCCTCCTGGCTGGTCTACCTGCATGTGCCATCCGACCTCTGCAGCTCATCCAGAATGCAGCAGCTCGTCTGGTCTTCAACCTTCCAAAATGTTCCCACACCACTCCGCTCCTCCGCTCCCTCCACTGGCTCCCGGTAACTGCTAGAATCCACTTCAAGACACTGGTACTTGCATACCATGCTGCGAATGGATCTGGCCCTTCCTACATCCAGGACAAGGTTAAACTATACACCCCAGCGCATGCACTAAGCTCTGCATCAGCCAAACGACTCGCTGCACCCTCGCTGCGAGGGGGACCCAAGTTCCCATCAGCAAAAACACGTGGGTTTGCTATCCTGGCTCCAAGATGGTGGAATGAGCTCCCCATTGACATCAGGACAGCAGAAGCTTACACACCTTCCGGCGCAGACTGAAAACTCATCTCTTTCGACTCCACTTCCAGCCATAGAATTACTAACAAAGCACTTATATACTAACAAAGGACTGGCTTCTCTAAAGCCAGCTGAGTAGCACTTGAAGTGTTTGGCTCTATGATACCTGATGTACTTTATGATTCTGTTTTCTTCAAGGTTGTGTCTTCCTGGTCGAATGTACTTATTGTAAGTCGCTTTGGATAAAAGCGTCAGCTAAATGCAATGTGATGTAATGTAATAATAAATACAATGACAACAGGAGCAGAAACACCTGAAGAAGAGCTGAGGGCCCAGCTAATGCCAACTGGGGGCTTGGCATGGAAAACTTTGGAAGACCAAAGTGTGTGTGTGTGTGTGTGTGTGTGTGTGTGTGTGTGTGAACAGGAAGTGTGTATTGTTGGTTTTTTGATCGTAAGTCAGATGAATGCAGGTCTCTGCCAACACTGTGACAGAGTGCATTATGGGAACCAATGGGAGGCTTTTATTTTATTATCAATTCATGTTTGAATAAACCGGATATTTATTCACTCACTGTCAACAGAGAAAATATTAATATTAATAGGAAGTGTCAGCATGTAAGGAAATACACTACATAATGAAATGATTAGCTGACATTAAAAAGAGAAAGATGGACATTAGAGAGAGGACACATTGTGAAGAATACACACACAAAGAACACATCTGGTCTGTGTGTTTGTCTCTATCTGTCTGTTTGTGTGTGTGTCTGTCTCTGTGTGTGTGTGTGTTATCATTTGTCAGGTCACTTTAGAGAAGTATATAATTGTGTGGTCTGACGCAGCTCTCAGGTGGACTATAACTGTCACTGCGTCTGAAAACTTTAATTATTTATTTATAATAAAGTATTCCTCACATGTTTTTGCTGTGGAAATCTAATATAGTAATGCAAAAAAAACATGTACAGTACCAATAAAAAGTTTGGACACACCCTCTCATTCAATGGTTTTAGTTTATTTAAAAAATGTTCTACTTCGCAGATTAATACTGAAGACATTTGAAAGAACACATATGGAATTCTCTAGTGAACAAAAAAGTGTTAAAAAATCCTGAATATCATTTATATTTTAGATTCTTCAAAGTTGCGCCCTTTTTGATGACAGCTTTGCACACTCTTGGCTTCTCTCAGTCAGCTTCATGAGGGTTATGGTTATGTTTTTTAAATATCTCATGGACTTCCCCAGAGTGTATTTACAGGGGGTAATACAAGAACAAATATCAAATGCATTTATTTACAGTGCAGGGCTGCTCTCCACATCAGGCACACGTGCACTCCTATATCCCCTGATAATAGTGATACTAGTGAAACTATTTTGAAAACAATTAAGAGTTAACCAAGGTCAAAGGTCAGCCATGTTAATGGATGTGTGCAGTGCTTTTTGGTGCCTAGAATGGCACTAAAATCAGGCAGAAAGCTGACATTGCAGGTGGGTGCAGTAGAGTACATGATGATGGAGCACAGTGCAAATGGTTCACCTGGGTTGCTGTGTGTACTTTTGAAGAATTTTTGAATGTTAAGGCAGTGGGGCCTTTTGGGAGTCTGTGGGGTTAGCCTACCGCCGTGTTGTTTTTCTTGAAAGCCTTTTTCTGGAGTTCTGAAACTTTACACCAGTGTACTAGGTATGCCAGGGAAGATGTGCTGTGAATATATAACCCTAACCCTAACCCTATACTTTATTTATTTTCTATGAATATTCTTTGACTTTGATGTTCAGAAAGCGTTATAGTTGCAGAAAATAGCAGATTCTGAATAGCACATTTGAATAACTTTTGATAGAGCGTGCCAAATCCTCCCCCAAATTAAGCACAGTGTGTGTTTACAGGGGGTGCTCCATAGAAAAATATCTCCACTTTGGAGTGGATTTAGGGGACACACGACACATCATATCTACAAATCGAGCCGAAGCTAACAAGCATAGTGTCGACTGCCTAGCATGTGGGGAAATGGCGTGTTGAAGGAAAAACCTTAACGGAAGCTTTTGTCATGTTTTAAGCTTTGACCTTGAACATTAGGTGGAGCAAAGGGATCAAACCAAATCTACTCTTTGAGCCGGTTCAAACGAGACCATGCTCAAAGACCTCGGACCTTCCTATGCACCGGCAGATTCGTATATACTCTCTAGGAGGTTATGGTTAGGGTAAGTGGTTGGGGTAAGGGGTTGGGGGCACTGGTAGTTTAGTTTAAAATGTGAATAGCATGCACTACGAGGTGGGCATGGATAGAATACCTGCTCTGGGTGATAACTTGGGCCCCAGCCTACATTTTTGTGTGACATTTGGGCTACATGTTTGTGACATTTCGGCTGCCTTGGATATTTTCCCTAAACGCTGCAATTATACTGTGCTCTTGTCAGTGTTGTAGTCAAGTCACCAATTCACGAGTCCAAGTCACTCTCGAGTCCCCACTCTTCGAGTCCGAGTCCAAGTCCGAGTCACCTAGGGAGAGTCGTAGTCGAGTCCGAGTCCAAGTCCGAGTCACCCAAGGAGTGTCCGAGTCGAGTCCGAGTCCGAGTCATCATTACCTGTGTTCGAGTCCGAGTCCAAGTCCGAGTCACCCAAGGAGTGTTCGAGTCCGAGTCACCATTACCTGTGTTCGAGTCCAAGTCCGAGTCACCCAAGAAGAGTCCAAGTCAAGTCCGAGTCACAAGTCTTCATGTATTAATCTTAGTGGATATATGTGTTGAAATGTAGCTGTAGCTCCTCTACATTGCTTTTATCCTGTCATGGTATACTAATGTGTCTATTGAACTGCTGTGAAGCGAGTGTGCCTACAATTGTTGTATTAAAAAAGGTGCTATACAAATATAAAGCTTATTACTAATAATAATAATTATTATTATTATTATCATCAAGGTTGAGTCCAGTTCCAATATTGCCTCCAGTGCTCCGTTCTGGCATCTTCAAAGAGCTGCTTTACAAATGGAAATGGTATACATTAAACACAATGACACAATGTCACAATTGAACTTATTTAATGGTTTGAAAACCCACAGAAACTGAAAATACATTATTAAGAACAATAGAACATGAGAAAGCATGCAGGGCTTTCTACGCAATATAAGTAACATTTTCATTCAATTTCCAATTTGAATCTGGCTCGAATTACAAAGTCATAGAACCAATTCCTCTCTATATTAGTGAAGTGATGGGGTCCCCTCTCCTACCATAATGTGGCCCTATTGGACAGACACCCAGTTGAATTATGCATTTAGAATACTTAAAAAGCATCTTACAGGTGTACGGAAAACCACAAACAACACCAGCAGAGCCGAATGAGGCCAATTCCAATAGAGTGCCACAGTGACGCGTCCTAAAACCCGGAAGTAAACTTCTTCCGGTTCCTTCGTCAAAGAAGCAATGCTTTTTCTCCATAGTATTTTGGAAAATAGCTCGAAATAAGGTCTGTGGTTGAGACACATTTAAGAGACAGATCACGTGGAGATTATCCAAACGTGATCTGTCTCATAAATGTGTCTCAACCACAGACCTTATTTCGAGCTATTTTCCAAATCCTATGGAGAAAAAGCATTGCTTCTTTGACGAAGGAACCGGAAGAAGTTTACTTCCGGGTTTTAGGACGCGTCACTGTGGCACTCTAGTCTGGCAGGGAACTTTAGTCTGGCATAACAATATGTTTTTAGCTGCTCGCGTCAGGAGCAGATGAGCACCCACTCAGGCACACACACTTAAACATCCTTGTTGCATTTTAAAAGCATCAGATTTGACAACATCGAACAACTCAACCTTGCACGTGAGGCCTCATAAAAATGCCTCCATGACTGAATACCCTTTCAATGGGTGCACTGGAAGCAGGGATGGAGAATACCTGTGTGGCAACCTGATGGAGGACAGGGAACTGGGATTTATTTTGTTGCCAAAACTTGAAGCATGGGTCTGAGGCCTGGTTGTCGATCAAGTCGAGGTATGCAGTCAGCTGAGCCTGGACAGACCGACTGTGGGTGGAGGAGGGAGTCTTGCTGTAGTGGGAGAACATTCTCAGCTTCCTCTGAGGAGCTTCAGGAGCAGGAGGAGACACTGGAACATCACCTTGTTCTGGTCCTGCTGTTGAGATCATTTGCTTCTCACCCTCTGCCTTGATACAATCTGAAATGAGAGGGTATACTTTTGTGAATAAATCTGCTACTGATCTTATTATTTTGTTTGTGATACCATTTATAGATGATGTTAATTTGTTTTACTTGAAAAGGCTAATGTGTAAAAATGGCCTTATAATTTGGTAATTCTTTCCATAAGGATTGAGTATTCTTATTTTGGCTACACACACCCCAATATCTACAAACAGATAAACCACTTCTAGACATTCATGTACACATATAACTATAATTAATAATGGCTAGTATAAGTTAGAGCCTGCATACATATATAACAAGTGAACATGTCTCACCAATGATCTGAGTCATTAGCTGATCTTTGTCATCACTGTCCAGCTGCACATCATGTTTTAGCCGCTGGAAACCAAACGATGGGTCCAACACAGATGCTATGAAGTAAGCAGTCGTGAAAGGAAATTTGGTGGGACCTCTTCCTTCAGCTGGCTCGCATCCTGGCATCTTCACTGCTTGGAAGATCTCTGTGAACCTTGTTTTCAAGGAGCTTGTTGTGCCTAGGGGAAGAAAGAATACACACTTCAGCAAAAATCTTTCTTATTGCTAAATAAATTGTATGGTTAAAATTAGGGCTACCCCAACTACTAATCCTCAACCATTGCAAACTAGTTGTGGCATGTTTATGATAATAATTTAAATACATTTTTGGACCATCCAAATATGGTTTGAGTTCAAGGATTGAGAAACAATGTTAAAAGTAACATTGTTATCAGTGTGCTATATAACAGTGACATAAAAACCATAATCCTGAGCCTTAAAAAATGGAATGTTCAAGCACAAACCAAGCAAGCCACTAACGGTACAAAGGGATATTTAATCGTTTATTTAGCAGGGACAATGCACATCAATGAACACTTAAAACAATAACATGTGTCAAGTGTAAATATGTAATATGATTCTAAATGTGTTGCAATGAACGAATATTTTGTTAATTTATTTCAACACAGTCGGCAAAACATCACAACACAAAGCGAATATAATAAATATAATATCACAATGTCCAACAACCAATAAGTGAACGTTTAAATTATATCAATAAAGATTAAGCCCCAGAAAGCACATTGCTACTTGACGACATTCTGCATGTTAAGTAGCCATGTGCTTTCATGTTATCGGCTGAATCTTTACTTATTGTATTGATCACATTACTCTGATGATAGTGTTCAATACAGCCTACCTATATATATATATATATATGAACTCCATCCTTAGAGTAATGTGTTATGGAGCCTCCGTGACGGAGATCATTTTCAGTCTCTAATTTTCACGTTCATTGTAGGCTAGGGCTAGGCTACTCATCATCTGCAGTATCACCAAGGACATTTATAGCTTTTTAACAGTATCTATCTAGACAATAAAACTGCACTTGGTCCCTAGGATCTGATATCAACCCCTACCTCCATCTAACCCGACATCTTAAAACCTTTGTGGAGTCAATTTAGTGGCTAACGTTAACGTGGGTTAGCAAGCTAACAATAGCATTTCTACTTACTTTTCTGGGTGCCGCCGTGAAAGGTGTCGATTGAAATTCGACGTTGTCCCAGTCTTCTCTTCTATCTTCTGTCCACATAATGTGCATTTTGCGCTGCTCTTTCCCAATATGGAAACGAAATCTTTAAAAGCATACAGCACGATGCGGGGTGTGTCTCTGGACATCTTTAGACTGGTATAGCAGCGGGGGCGCGCCCAGTACGTGAACTCGCCTCGCAGGTGCACACGCCAGGACACAGAGGACATCCGACTCCAGAGAAAACTTGCTCGAGTCCGAGTCCAAGTCATCGTGCGTGAGAATTCACGAGTCCGAGTCCGAGTCATCCCAAGGAGTGCCCGAGCCGAGTCCGAGTCCAAGTCATCGTGCGTGAGAATTCACGAGTCCGAGTCCGAGTCGCGTCAATCAGTGTGCGAGTCCGAGTCAAGTCACGAGTCCCGAAAATCAGCACTCGAGTCCGACTCGAGTCCGAGTCCAGGACTCGAGTACTCCATCTCTGGCTCTTGTAAAATGTCAGTTTTTCCTATAATGTTTGTAAAGTTGGATTTTATAACTCTGACTAGCTTAACAGCTGACTGGGAATATGTAGTGATAAACGGTAATTTGGAGGAGATCAAAACGGATTTCGTCTGTTGAAACGTTCTAAAGCATGTTCTTAGAAAGGAACAAGTATACCCTCTAGAGGTCAATGCTCCAAAAAGCATTGTGGTGGCCATTTTGAAATCATCTCTGTTACTGCATATTCTATGGAACCTCAAAAGCTGTGATTTAACCAATCCCGCATACGTGTGCTGCGGATGGTGGCTTGTTCTGTGGAGCAGGGCGTGGGTGTCTGTCTCTTTAAAAATACGTTAGCATCCAATTTGTGTGTATTATGGAAGTTAAGTCCTTTGAATGTGGTGGTGTTGAGGAAATCCACTGAGGTGCAGCTGGTGACGGATTTTAGTGAGATGGATTTGTTGTGGTTATTCAGAGTGATAACAAATGAATCAAAATCCTCCTTTGAGTGAGACCATACGCCCCAGATGTCATCCAGATATCTGAATTAATAAGTGGGAGTCTTTTGGCAGGAGGACAGGGCAGATGTTTCCCACTGTGCCATAAAAATGTTCGCATAGGCCGGAGCAAACTTCTTACCCATAGCAGTGCCTTTAGTTTGCAGGAAGAACTCTCCATTCAATTCAAAGTCATTACGTGTCAAATGTATCTCTAATAATTGCAGTAATTCCTTATCTGGTCTTTTTTTATCAAGGTGTTTCCAGAATATGTTTTTTATGGCTTGAATGCCTTCTTGGATATCAATATCTGTATATAAGCTATCTACGTCCATCGTGAATAAAATGGCGTCCTGAGGTATAATGAGTTGTTTAATTCTTCTTGTGTCCTTTAAATAGCTTGAGTGGGTGATGGAAAGAGGATTGAGATAAAAATCAATGAACTCGGCCGTGCGGTAGGTCTCGCTGCTGCAATCAGATATTATGGGTCTGCCAGGAGGAATTTCATGAGGTAAGGACCATTTATGTCTTTCTTTGTGTATTTTTGGCAGCATATAAAATAGTCTGGCCCTGGTGCCTGATATAAACTTGATTTGTTTAGCATTTATGATTTCTTTGTCATATAGTGTTTGTAAAATCTTGTCAACTAATTTAATTGTGTCCAGATAAATCGGTTTGTCCAATTTAGAATAGTAATTAGTGTCCAATAATTGTCTATATCCCTCCCATAAAAGTGACATTTCTGGGTGACTTTGTCAGTTTATGGAGCTTAGTCCACAATTCCCGGAGGTTCCAGGCCGAATTTGGGAGCTCATAGGCGGCCTGCCATGCGCCCCCATCCGTGGAAAGAAGGAAAAAGTAAAGAAAACGGTCAATTATATCTTAAAATAATCAAAAATGATTATTGAAAAAAGCTCAACCCTTCGGCGCTTCGGGCTGAAGCCACTTTCCACTCCCCCATTTTACAACGGAGGAGGGGAATCCAAGCCTCCCCTCCTCCGTCAAAAAAATTCGTTCATCATTTTCAAGCTACCATCTGCACGATATCGGAAACCCGGTTTTTAAGAGCACTTAGAAAAAAAACTGCTGTGTCAGTTCATGGAGGAATGCATCCGCTCCATGTGTGCTCTGGCTCGGATACAATTGTTGCATGGAGACCCCCCAGCATGGTTCTTACCAAACTTTAAGTTTTTGAACTGGTCTCTGGAGGAATGTAAGGAGAGTTGTCAGGGGACTCTACCCGCCTTAGGAGACATTATTTTTGGATACTTTTTTTACATTTTCACCCCTTTTCTATGGTTCTCCAAAAAGTTAAGTCAGACTTTTTCCGACTCTGGAGGAATGTGAGGAGAGTTGTCAGGGGACTCTACCTGCCTTATGAGACACTATTTTTGGATACTTTTTTTCCATTTTCACTGCTTTTCTATGGTTCTCCAAAACGTTAAGTCAGACTTTTTTCCTGATTTCTCACTGATCGAATGGCAAACGCGACCTGCCATCGGAGGGCCTCCGCTGGCCCGGCCTTGTGCCGGTGCTCTGGCGGTCAGTTCCTCCGAACTGCGGGTTCGATTCTGATGGCCGGGAGGGTGTGCTGCGTGGGGGTAACCCTGCATGTCTCTTACCTCCCGGGCCGACCGATATGAAGCGTTTCCAAGACGAAACGTCTGACTCAGGGGTCCCACCACGGGTTCCGCAGCGGGGTGGAAGTTCCACCTCCCCACTTCGCCGTGGAGTGCCAGGCAAACATCAGTTTCTCTAATCCTCCACTGTTGCATAGCGGCCTTAGTCGGCTGCGGCATTCAGCAATTGGCCTTGCTTCGGGCATCAGTTCCCTCGGGGACCACGGCTCAGTGGCTTCACATGATATAGGGTCGACCCTACTTCATCACAGGCTACCTGGTTGATCCTGCGTAACAACCACATATGCTTGTCTGCAAAGAGGGAACTGCCTGGTCTTGCCCTGGTGTTTCTCTACGGCTAGTGTCCAGCCATCAGCAGTGGTATCAGCAAATTTGAGCCGCCATCGGAGGGGCCTCCCCCCCGGGTCCACGTGCTGGTGCTTGGTCGGAAGAATTATATTTTGCAGGACATGACGGAGCTCAGGGGTCTGCACTTTGAAGCTCCTGGAGCGGACAAAGATATGTGTATTTGCCTGAATGATGGAAATACACAAAGAATTATATTTTACAGGACATGACGGAGATTGGTGTATTTTCCATGCTTTTTGGAAATACACCAAATGTGATATTGCAGGGCAACACGGAGCTCATTTTACCCATGTGATGTTATGCAGTACATCACTGAGCTCATTTAACGACATGGAGTACCAGGGGCACTAAGGGGCACTAAGGTCTTACCCGGATGCCCTTATGTGTTTAGTCAGAGTGAGAGTACTTAAGTTTGGGTACACAGCTTTGCCAGGCGCACCCACCCGTTGAAAGACAAAATATGACAAAACAGTTAAAGTGTGAACCTCCAGCAGGGCAGGTGGTGCCGTGAAGAAGGCCGAATATGGATGCTGATGGGCGGACGGTAAAGCACCGCAAAATCCACCTCCCTTTTAGGGTTTCCAGGGGCATGAGGTTCTGGAGGGTGTGAACATCTGGGTTTAGTCCGTGGGGGAGTGCTTAAGTCCGGGGGCCCGGGGTCTCACGGTGTGCAAGGTTATGGAAGTGCGCATGTCAGGGAGACATGCTGGAGCTGCTTAGTCCGTCCTTTGGGGCTCTGTGAAGGGCCACAGAGAGGTGGTTTTCGCGGTCTGTCTCCTGGAAGTGTGAAAAAACCTGTTTGCCTTTTGCCTTTGCCTGTGAGTGTGAGACCCTGCTAACAGCAGTGAACCTGCTGCCAGCATTACTAACATATTAATCAGGCGTTTTAACACTATAGTCCACAATTCCAGGAGGTTCCAGGCCAAATATGGGACCTCATAGGCAGCCTGCCATGCGCCCCCACCCGTGGAAAGAAGAAAATTAAAGAAAACGGTCAATTATATCTTAAAATTATCAAAAATGAAGTAAAAAAAATTCTCGAAAAAACGACTAAATGCCAACGGAGGAGGGGCTCAAAAAAGCTCAACCCTTCGGCGCTGAAGCCCCGGACACTTTTCACGTTGCATTTTACAACGGAGGAGGGGAATCGAGGCCTCCTCTCCTTTGTCAAAAAAATGCATTCATCATTTTCAAGCTACCACCTGCACGAAATCGGAAACCCGGTTTTTGAGAGGTCTCAGAAAAAAAAGGCTGTCTCACTTTGCGGAGGAATGCATCCGCTCCATGTGTGCTCTGGCTCGGATACAATTGTTGCATGGAGACCACCCAGCATGGTTCTTACCAAACTTTAAGTTTTTGAACTGGTCTCTGGAGGAATGTAAGGAGAGTTGTCAGGGGACTCTACCCGCCTTATGAGACACTATTTTTGGATACTTTTCTTCCATTTTCACCCCTTTTCTATGGTTCTCCAAAAAGTTAACTCAGACTTTTTCTGACTCTGGAGGAATGTGAGGAGAGTTGTCAGGGGACTCTACCTGCCTTATGAGAGTTAGGGTTAGGTTTTTATAAGGGCCACCGGATCTCCCCATGTCGCCCGACGACTTCATGGTTATACAGAGATCCAAGGAAATGCACGTGCACTAGAGGACGTGTCGGCTCATGCCCTAGCTTAGCATCATGACTGAGTCATAAATATGAAAGATGTAAAGTGGACAAGGTAAATTAAGCTTGAAGAACAGAGACGAGGAGGTTAGCGGTGGTTACCGCGGATACCTCCCCCGCCAAAATGGCCATTTCTGTTTAACCCTTTAACCCCTCGACAGACCCCGAAGGCGTCGAGTGGAGGAGGGGTTAGGAGTGGAGAGAACAGAATGAAAAAGTGGGTAGAGAGAATGTGGCTGGCTAAATTAATTAACTTATTAGAAGATTTAGTTAAGTGTACCATTACTTAATTGTAGTGGTTTTAATTGAGAGTCAGATAGCTCTTTGTGGAGATGTATTTTAGGGAAAATAAATGAAAGGTCTTCCAGTGCCAATGACCTATCAGACCAGTTCAGACTGGGCCTCACCAAGCTGGGAAAACCGGGTCCAAAAAACATTAGCTGGACCAGAACACCGCTCAATCCGAGCAAAACCAACTCCCCGTCTCAGCCAAGGTAGACCCGGAACCGACTGAGGGAAGTACCATTCCAGTCCAAATAAAATCTCCCCAGGCCGGGGGGAGCCAAGTCCAAACAAACCTCGCTGCGTCAAAGTACCGCCTGTTCAGAAAGAACCACACCTCCCCTTATCAGCCATGGTAAATCAAGGTCTGACTGAGGGACAAACCAAAATATATTTCTAAATTAAATTCGAATGTGGAGATTTAGGTAAAAGTGTACCATAAGTTGATTTAAAGTGTTTGAATTGAAAGTCAGATAGCTTTTTACGGAGATGTATTTTAGGTTTGGTTATGTTTAGAGATCAAATTAAGGATAAGATAGTCTACTGATTAATGGATATTAATTTAAGTTTAGGCACAAAGTCTGAGTGGTTAAGTTTAGGAGTAAGATTAAATATTAGGTGCTACATTTATTGCTGAAAAATGGAGGATTATTATTCTCCCCTAATTAGTAGTCTGCATAAAAACAGAAGGAGTACGCTGTGTGGAGTAAATGGTCAAAATAGCCATAATGAACGGAAAACAGCTGTTGTTAGTCTCTCAAAATAAAGGTACTTGGGGAAAGTAATAGTCTTCTTTTTTGTATTGAGGGTAAGGTGATCTATTAATAATGTATAATATTATGTTTAGGTATCTGAGCCTGACCAGTTAGATCTAGAGTTCAGATTAAGGGTCAGGTAATAGGTCTATTGATGCCTATTTAAAATAATGAGAAGTAAAAATATCCCTAGTTTAAAGTATATGATCTAAAGCAGAGGTGCCCAGTACGTCGACCGCGGGGGCAATGCTGGTAGATCGCGAGTCATTCATAAAAAAAAAATCCAGCTCCGTTAAAATAGACAAGACAGGTTTTGATCCCTCCTCCCTTGGCCTCCCTGCCACTTAATTCAGGAGTTTACTTGATTGACAGAAAAAGCGACCTATCGCTTTCCAGTCTGTTTAATCCAAAGCGATACAAAATCAGTCAAGTGCCGGGAAAACTCAAATTAAATTAAAGAGACAAACAAGAGACAAACAACAGAATGAGTGCGGAACCGAGCAAGAAGCTAAAGACATACCACTTCCACCCAGAACGGGAGGAAGAATATTTAGTTGTGATGTTACATTCAAAGGTTATTTGCCTTATTTGTAAAGCAAGCGTCTCTCTGCCAAAGAAAGGTAACTTGAGGAGAGGCATTATCGGAGTGTTCACAAGGCATATGACAGCGACTTCCCTTCGAGTAGCGAGTTGAGAAAGGTCATGTATTATTGCTACACAAACATTATCTCGCAGTCTTCGTGTCACCAACTCGTTTCTAATGTGCAAAAAGACAAAAAAATGCGTATATGGTCGGTGTATTTTCGATCTTCCGATCCAGACTAGATCTCTCTCCCCCGTGTGCGAGGGGGGCGGGGCGGTTTACACACACGGCTGCTACATGCAGCAACACACGGAGGGGGATGGCGGAGAGAAGCGCTCCAAGGTGTGGTTAAATGTTACCCGTCTCGAGGTGGACAATGCTCGTTGCCAAGAGTGTTTCGCATGTAAGGGCGGTAACACGAGCAATTTGTCTAAACATTTAGCAAAGTGCTCCACATCCAGACGGAGGAATGCACCGGGTTCCACTGTCTCTCTAGCAGCTCTGTAGCTCCATCCACGAGGAACGGTTCCACTGTCTCTCTAGCAGCTCTGTAGCTCCATCCACGAGGAACGGTTCCACTGTCTCTCTAGCAGCTCTGTAGCTCCATCCACGTGGAACGGTTCCACTGTCTCTCTAGCAGCTCTGTAGCTCCATCCACGTGGAACGGTTCCACTGTCTCTCTAGCAGCTCTGTAGCTCCATCCACGAGGAACGGTTCCACTGTCTCTCTAGCAGCTCTGTAGCTCCATCCACGAGGAACGGTTCCACTGTCTCTCTAGCAGCTCTGTAGCTCCATCCACGAGGAACGGTTCCACTGTCTCTCTAGCAGCTCTGTAGCTCCATCCACGAGGAACGGTTCCACTGTCTCTCTAGCAGCTCTGTAGCTCCATCCACGAGGAACGGTTCCACTGTCTCTCTAGCAGCTCTGTAGCTCCATCCACGAGGAACGGTTCCACTGTCTCTCTAGCAGCTCTGTAGCTCCATCCACGAGGAACGGTTCCACTGTCTCTCTAGCAGCTCTGTAGCTCCACCCACCAGTAACTTTTCCACGTCAGGTGTTCTGTATGCTAGCAGCAACACACGGAGTTAACTCAATTATACAAACATGGGTTAATGATTAGAGGAAACTGAGTTACTCATTATTTTGTTAAAGTTTCAGCTATTCTGTTTACATTTCTGTCATCAGATTATTTATTCGGATTTGTTGTATTTAAATAAAAGCAATGTCAATTTTGTAAACAATTTTTTAAGTACATTTAATAATATATGTATTTTTGAATCAAGTATTCATCTTTATTGTCTTCATTGCTAGTTTCCACTTGCTTAAAACAACCTCAAGCTAAATCTAAAAGTTGATGGCTAAATAAGAGCGTTTGAGAAATTGTGCAAGGCGTACAGCAGGGGTCGGCAACCCCTGGCACCCCTGGATTCCTAGTGTGCCACTGGTTACGGTGCCGCGTGCCAATGCTGGCACGCGGCACCGTAACCAGTGGCACACTAGGAATAAGTGGAATAAGTGTGCAAAATATTTAAATTGTATTTTCGGATCCTGAACGAGACCGCCGCCAGAGCGCGTCTCCCCGTTACCTGCAGAAGGAGCACGCAGTGCAGCCCCGCTCTCTTTATCTCCAGGTGACTTTCTGCCGCTTGCCTCCGTGGTGCTGATCGTTTCTCCACGGAGGAAAACACTTCACTAATTGCAGTACCCATAAGGAGCTGTATAAATGCCGCAGTTTTTGCGTGGCTGTGTCTTTAGTTGAAAGCCCAGTGGCGATCTGCTCATCTCTCATCGAAATAATATGCTACAAAGGGGCGGACTGGCCATCTGTGTGTTGAACTTTCCTGTCGGCTCCCAGACCGTAGTCGAGGAGGGCAGAAGCAACAAGCTTCAGGTTCAATACCCCACTTTAGCTTCAATGACTGGAGAGAGGCGAGCTCTTCTTGGGAGGCTGTTGCATTTATTGAGCTGTTCTTCTGTTTCACTAAATACAGACCTCTGTTTTTCTGCTGCCTCGTTTCACTTCCAGAAACATACACACGCTCCCTCACTGTCGCTCTACCATCCACACACACACATGCACAAGCCACACCCCTCTCTCTCTCTCTCTTAAAGGGACAGCGATCTCATCTCACTCTGCAAGACCCTAATATCATAACATGTGTGTTCTGGAGAATCACAGAACGGACGATTGTCCTTATTATTATGCCGTTTAAACCAATTATTTAAATGTGTTTGTTAAATTCGACATCATGTAAGTTGCGCTGACAGGTCCACACACTGCTTCCCCGCAGCGAGGCTCCCCCGCCCTCCTGCTGATAGTTGACGAGCGTCAAGCTCCTCAACCCCCCCAACGTTGATAATTCTCGATCGTTGGCACGCTGATAAAAAATTTTTTTTTAAATGGCACTTCATATCAAAAGGGTTGCCGACCGCTGGCGTACAGTAATCGATAGATTAACCTCTTAAGCCCTGAGCCTGTTTTTCAGGTTTCAGGCTCGAACATGCCACGAACGCAACAAAGACTATATCTTCACTTCTGAAAGGGGTACATTAATAATCTTTCCTCTCAAAGCCAGGTTACATCTGTGAGTTGGATGCAGAAGTGTCAGAATCAATATAGATGTTTATATTTTAAAGTAAATTCAGATGGAACATAGTAAAAACATGTAAATTCTAATGTCCGCCTAAAAAAAACCCATTACTTAGTGAAACCCTTGAATGATGGGTTAGTAGACTAAAAGCTTCAGGAATCCAAACTATAACATATAATAAGTACCCTGTATCAAGATTGATGCAAAACAAGTGACATTTGACCTTTTTAGAGATTTAGAAAAATAAAGTCCAGGCGGACTCACCTCTGGGTAATTTGGGAACCATCAGTTCCATTTGAACTTTTTCACTGTAGAAATCATTTTATTACTTTGAATGATCACTAAAGGTATTCATTCCATCCAAATACAACTGGTGTGAAAAAAATATAATATATATATATAAAAACAAACGTCTAAGGAACCTTAATATTTAATAAACTGAATATTTTATATCCATATAACGGGAAAAAACTCTAACTGATCTTTTTCATTTATTTTTTCAAAGAAAACACACAATGCTAACAGTGAGCCTCTGAATTAGCCCCGAGCAAAAAATGCTAACCTATTACTGCACCGAAAATCATTCCTAGCTCCCTTATTACTTATCCTAGCTGCACATCCAACACATCGTTTATGATCGCAAGGAGACACAGAATCTAACGGTGCCCACCTCAACACTGAAAGATACAAACTCGCGAGGTTATCAACAAAAACGTACATCAAAACAAGTGGCGCTAGGTGCTAACATGCGCTAGGCTAATGGCTTACCTTCCTCTTTGTCTGGTCTAAACTGGTCTTCAATGGCATTAAAACGATAAAAAAACGATGATGTAGTTAATCCATAGGTTAATATCCAATGGGGCTGTGTCCCCTTTGAAATGTTCTGATAATCTATAAGCAATAAAACTGCAATTCCGTTATCTGCTGTCCGCTCTGTGCTCCGTGCGCTCTGGGTCCCGGCAATTCCTGCTTCCTGCTGCCTTCCGTAGTAAACAATAAATGAAGTCGTCTGCGTAATGTACTTAAACTGGCTGGCATTCTTTATACTCATTGGTCGATTCGTGTGATTTACACCTTTTTCTTAACCATCAGAACCAATAGAATCGATGGGCAGTTCCCAAATCCACGTAAACATTACCATAGCGGACGTAATAGAGAAGCGAACAAAGCATATCTGAAAGTGCACGCCTGGACTGCAAAACTTTATAGCCAGTATATTGCCATAAATATGATGATGGATTATCAGTAAACATTTCTACGTGACACAAAGACATTGGATTAACCTTGAGCGGCGTTTTTATTCCGTTGAACACAACTTTTGATCACTAATCAAAAAAGGTAAGACGTAATTATTGTAATATTTTTGAAACCGGATGTTGTTTGCTTTCTCTTTTCTGGCTGATAGCTCCAGGAATTCGGGGTCTTACGGTGATGACATTACATGTGTGGAATCTGTGGAGTCTCAGCTTTAATCGGATATCTTGTTTGTGCATTTAGGATAAGTAATAAGGGTATTTCTACCGTGAGTGCTGTGCAAAAGTCCGTTAGCATTAGTTAGCATTTTTTCGCTCAATGCTAATTCAAAGGCTTGGTATTACTCGTGTTTTCTTTAGCTAAAAATTGTTCTTATTGTCAGTTAGCTGAGTTTCTTACCTTTAAAAGGGTATGAAACATGAATAGTTTCATAAATGTTAAGAAGCCCTGAGACATAGTCTCCCCCTGTGGGGGCTTAAGATTATCAAATTAGTCGTTTGTTGCAGCCTTATTGTAGTTATCCCATGTATAAATAAAACGTGTTATTCAGCAACCCTTGCAATTTGGGATTTTATTTTGGTTGGCAGACCTCGGTGAGCTGGTCATTTCAAAAGTAGCTCACCAACCAAAAAAGTGTGGGCACCCCTGATCTAAAGTGTTAAGGTTTTAAGTGAAAAAAATTAAATGGTTAGATTTAATGTTGAAAATAAGGTCAAAAAGTACATATATTGATGAACCAGATATGTTAGAATTAGTTAAAAGGGCTAGATCGGTTTAGTTTAAATAATCTGTTTTTTAAGAATATAAATGATCCAAAAATGTGGTTTATCAGAGAGATAGAGTCCTTGGTTAGTGATTTGCAAACCTATAGCAGCAGTAGGCCCTCCATTTGTGGTCTCCTGCCTCCATCTAGTGGTGACAGAGGGGAGTGCGGGCACATTTGTCTTATTTGGTCTGTTAAACAGAATAAAATAAATATTGTTATTAACACAAGAGGAATTAAAATAAGTACCGAGAGATAGGAGAGTTTTTTAGGGTTAGATTTGTGAAGGAGAAAAGTACCTTATTGGTAGTTTTTAGTGGTTTGAATGGAAAGATAGATATTATTTCAGTAAGAGAGACACATAGCCATTTAGTACAATTAATCTGTTTCGTTGCATATAAATGAGGTTAAGAGTTGAGATTAAGGTTCAGGTAATAGGTCTATTGATGCCTATTTAAAATAATGAGAAGTACAAATATCCCTAGTTTAAAGTATATGATCTAAAGTGTTAAGCTTTTAAGTGAAAACAATTAAATGGTTAGATTTAATGTTGAAAAATAAGGTCAAAAAGTAGATATATTGATGAACCAGATATGTTAGAATTAGTTAAAAGGGCTAGATCGGTTTAGTTTAAATAATCTGTTTTTTAAGAATATAAATGATCCAAAAATGTGGTTTATCAGAGAGATAGAGTCCTTGGTTAGTGATTTGCAAACCTATAGCAGCAGTAGGCCCTCCATTTGTGGTCTCCTGCCTCCATCTAGTGGTGACAGAGGGGAGTGCGGGCACATTTTTCTCATTTGGTCTGTTAAACAGAATAAAATAAATATTGTTATTGTTATTAACACAAGAGGGATTGAAATAAATACCGAGAGATAGGAGAGTTTTTAAGGTTAGATTTGTGAAAGAGAAAAGTACCTTATTGGTAGTTTTGATGCGTACTAAAAAGAACGACAAGTAATAATATCCCTAGTTAAAAGTATAAAAACTAAAGTGTTAAGGTTTAAATTGAAAAAACTAAAATGGTGAGATTTAATGTTAAAAACTAAGATCAAAAAATAAATATATACATGGAACAGATATGTAAGAATTTAGGTAAACAAGCCAGATCGGTTAAGTTGGTTTGCACATAGGCAGAGATCCAGGGTGATGCACATGGCTTTCTTACCCAGGAAGAAGAGTGTGAAAGCTGGGTAAAGTGTTCATGCAGCCCCTCCATAACGGTAATAATGATTAGAAATCATTTCCAGGGCAGAAAGCGTTTTTTAAAAATGAAAAAACTATTTTAAAACGTTTGAAATGACTACCAGGTGCTGATGGAAAGCAGGCGGAAATACATTGTTTAACCCAGGAATAAGTGTTTACAAGGCGGGTAAAGTGTTCCTGCAGCCCCTCCATGACGGTAATAATGATTAGAAATCATTTCCAGGGCAGAAAGCTGTTTTTAAGAGATTTAAAACCATTTAAAAAGCCATTTGAGTGCAGTTACCAGGTGTCCCCACAGGAGGGCAAATCAGCCAAGCAAGCACTGTGCAAAAACAGTCAAAAACACCCAAAAACAAGGGCAAATCAATGGATTTAAAGTGCAGGGAATCTCCGCAACACACACAGGTACATTCCTAGATCCCCACAATAGTGACAACGGTGATTTAAACTAGTTTTCTGCGGGGAAAAGAGTGCTAAAAATCGGATTAAACTCTGCTAACAGTGTGCTAAAAGCCTGATTGTTTCAGAGACCCATAGCCATGACACAGTGAACCATTTACATCCAAAAGTATCCATTTAAAAGTCATTTTTGTAGGGGGAAAAGGGTGCAGAGAGAAGCCTGAAAGTGCTCGCAGGTGCTGGAGAGGAGGAGACCAACCCAGTCTCCTAAAAAAAACGTGTAATAACTACATTGGTCCACAACGTAGGACGTAGTATTTCTACAAAAACGCCTCTGAAATTGTAAGATCCCTACGTTTTTTTTCACTATTCATTTCAATGGCTGGCGTCTATGTCACGTGATCCAAGTTTTTCATCTCCGGCCTTGTCAGGTATTGAACAATCAATAAATAAAGAACACAGAATTATTAAATATAAAACACAGAATTTGTGTGATTATACTAAATGATTTACAAATAAACACCACTGCATATTTACAACTGTACAGATGCTGATGTAACGCAAATGTTTCCAACTTGGGATCAATAAAGTAAATCTTATCTTAAGCTGATCGATGGCTACTGCCATATTTGCAACATGTGCCTCTGAACCTCGACAAGTGCATGTTTCAGGCTCATCAATGAACAACAGGAGGGGTCACAGACATAAGACCAGCTGTTAGACAAAGCTCTTCTGACCTTAACTGGCATGTGGGTATATATATTAATGCTGCCCATTATGTGAGTGTTTCCTATCCCCTAAACCTCCAGGGATGCACGTGTTTCCTATCCCCTAAACCTCCAGGGATGTACACAGTTTAATACTGGCAACTTCTTATTATGGGAAATACGAAAACGTCTTTTAAAACTACAATTCCCAGTAGAGACATGCCATAGATAGAGAACATGTTGCGAAACACAATAGCCAGCATGTGTAGTTCTGGGGACGGGGTGGGGGAGGGGGGGACGCGGTGGACCCGTTCAAATCCAGTTTTGGACAGTCTGCCGTGGTTCCATCCCATTTCAAGTGCTGTTCGAGGCTCGCCGTAACCCTCGGAGCACACTCAAACATCCAATCACAGAGCTTGAGGACTATCACAGGGTTTGTCAAGCGAAGCGGAGAGAATACTTACTTCCGGGTGTAATATTCTGTAAAGCAAATGAGCTGCTCCGACCCTCGGTCCTGACGGACTCCAACTTGTGTTTATTAATCAAACAAATACATAAACACAAGGATAATTATGTGTTGTTGAGTAAATGGAGAATTGCACAGGGGAAAATAACGTATCTATTGTGGTGATTGACATTATTCACCCACAGATCTATGGGTTAGGGTATTGTAAAGCCAGTTGAGTAGCACTTGAAATGTTTTTGCTCTATGAAACCCGATGTACTTATATGATTCTGTTTTCTTCAAGTTTGTATTTTGTTGGTCGAACGCACTTATTGTAAGTCGCTTTGGATGAAAGCGTCAGCTAAATGCAATGTAATGTAATGTAACTTGCAAATGAAAGTCCACCTGCTGCCTTGAAAAAGCAAATCAAGTCAACTTGAAGACAATCTTTGTTTCAACACATTAATGCAAGTCAATCTCGTTGATATGACTTAAAGGTTCTAGTTGTATTAACAATTGTTTTTTAAGTTGTCTAAGTTGATTTAACTTTATACTTAGAGATTAAACAAATACCAATCTTACATTATTAGTGCAAGAAAACTTTATTTACCTAGTCAAATAAACTCACATTTCAGTATTATAATATCTCACACTTTCAAGTTCTACATTCATATAACTCATCATTTCAAGTTAGGAAGATTGTAATAATGCATTTGTTTCAACTTAGATATATTAGTTGTATTGACTTCGGATAGCAAGTTTACATAAATGAATAATAATTCTTGCAGCGCATTTGTTCAGATATATAACATTTATTTAAGAAAAACATGTTATACATCAACTTATACCCAACATGTAATTGGCAATAGAGAATGAAACCACACAATAAACCTGCATGACCATGCTGCTGACCATACCCGAGTTAGTCAGGTCTCTAGCCTCACTGCAGTAACATACCTGAAACGTTGAGGTATGCACACATATTCACTTAAAAATGAAACCCAAACAAGACACACTGTCAAGAACACGGTCTCAGTGTGACATTGCAGGAATTTAAAGATGCAAACATATCTAGCTAATATATGGCTTGAGTGATAAATAAGTAAAGGTGAAAACAATCTACACACAACTTATTCTTTAACTATTCATGACGTTGGAAATAATTGTGTTAACAAGGACACAGTTCTGCACTAGATTCAATAATCTACCACCGTTTTAACAAGGGGTGAAATGTGATAGCTGATCCAAAGCACATGCATTTCAAAGGAAGATATAATGAAAGCAAGAATAGAAGAGTTTTGAACAGCATCAAGGAAGTAACGTCTGTCATTGAAAAAAGGCCTTCCTCCCTTTCATGCTGATAAAACGGCAGAATGCACTGAAATCACACTACTTTTAAAACACACATCAACAGAGGATGACAGCTGGCCCCAAGGACACTGGTCATACGACACACTTTTTCTCATCCCTGACACTGACGGCGTGACCTGGGCATTTTTCAATTTTTGCTTGAGTGCACTGAAGCCGAGATGGAGATATTTTTTTAAAAAAATTTTTATTTATCCTTTATTTATCCAGGAATGTCCCATTGAGATACAAGATCTCTTCTTCCAGGGAGTCCTGACCAACACGGCACACAACAAGTTTCAACATAAAACAAGGACATTAAACAAAAAAACATACAATTCAAATATAAATACAGAAGGCCATTTGTGCAGTGGCAAGAAGCATAATCACATCAGCAATAGCATCAGGTAGAACAGTTACATGTTTCATGAAGGGCTAATCGTAGCACACCTTTAAAAGCATTTACAGCAGGAAGTGCCTCGAGAAAAAGTTTTACTTGCAGCGTATTCCATAAAAAGGGAGCATAGTGGGAGAATGCAGCTTCACCAAGCTCTGACTGCATCAAAGGAACATTTAAAAGCATCCCATTTGCTGCTCGTCTGGTATTAAAAAAGCAAGTATAAAAGGACAGAAGTCTGGAGATATATAAGGGCAGCTTACCTAGCAATGACTTAAGGATAAAAATCAACATGTGTGATTGTCTTCTTTGGTACAGAGAGGACCTAAGGACTGATACAAAGTGCAGTGGTGGGTGCGAGAGCCTGCACCCGTTACAAAACGTATAGCAGTGTGGTACGCAGAATCCAGCTTTCTGAGCAGGGAGGAAGGAGCATGCTTATAGATCACATCGCCATAGTCTAATACAGACAGAAAGGAACTCTGCACAATTCTCTTCCTGGCTTCAGACGGGAAACATGTCTTTAAACGGAAGGAAAAGCCCAGTTTAGGTCTACGTTTTCTCAGTAGGTTCCCAATATGAACATCAAAGGCCATCTTTTCATCAATCCATATGCCCAGGTATTTGTAGGATGCTACTTTGTCAAGGCATGTCCCTTCCAGTGTCAGAATCGGAGGGACAGCTGTATTAGCTCGAGAGCGAGAGAAGGTCATGTACTTGGTCTTTTTTGCATTAAGGACCAGTCTTAGCCTTAGCAAGGAGTGTTGCAGTGTATTAAAAGCATCCTGTAGAAGCTCTATGGCCTGAGTTAAAGAGGAAGCCACTGTGTAAACAACTGTCTCATCGGCGTATAAATGAAACCGTGCTGGGTTTATCCCATTTCCTAATTCATTTATAAAGATGGAGACTAAGACAGGGGCCAAAATAGAACCTTGTGGAACACCTTTGTTTACAGTAAGAGCAGCTGAGGTATAATCTTCTACTGAGACACACTGAGTTCTTTCAGATAGATAGTTTTTAAACCAGCTCAAAGCCATTTTGCCAAGACCTATGCAGCCAAGCCTCTGCAGTAGCAACGCCTGATCCACAGAATCAAAAGCTTTAGACAGATCAACAAACAATGCTGCACAGTGTTTGTTCTTGTCTAGGGCGTCAATGATGTCATTTGAGACTAGCATAGCCGCTGAAGTAGCACTATGGCCTGATCTGAAGCCTGACTGAGACTCGTTAACAATATTATGGTCAGTTAGAAACTTTTTCAGTTGTTCGTTTACAAGAGATTCAAAGACTTTGGCCATTACAGACAGTCTGGAAATAGGCCGATAATTATTTAGGTCAGAGGGGTCTCCGCCCTTTAACAAGGGGAGAACCATGGCCGACTTCCATGAGCTAGGTCATTCACCAGCACAAAGACTGAGATTCAAAATAGAGGTTATGGGTTCTGCAATCAGACCTGCAGCAACTTTGAAGAAGAACGGCTCTATCTTGTCTGGGCCTGAAGATTTCTTTACATCTAGGCTCATTAAAGCTTTGTGAACCTGAGAGGTCAAGATGGGGGCAAAGGTGAACAGTTGATCAGGGTCAAGTGGCGGAGGACCAGGGTCAAGTGGCGGAGGACCTGGCTCTCCTTATGCAGAGTAAGATCTATGCTCTGCTGTCAAAACTTTACAAACTACACTGCTGAAAACAAGAACAATATGTAGAATAACAGTCCAAAACAGAAACTCCCTTCTTCCAGGAGCTATGACACAGTCATTTGTTTAGAGGTGATATCTCAGCAGTTTATTTCTGAGTCCATGGATTCTTGCAGAGCACTGGTCTGGTTTGATGGTCATGATGACCTTTTGAAGGAACTCAAAAGAGTATTTCATGTTGCGGGGGTACTCGAGGTTGAGGCAGTAGATTGCCTCCATTAACATGGCGAAGCCTGTGGGCACATCTCGGAGGTCATGTAGGATGATCTTCTCTTCTACCACCACAGCCACATTGAAGACTTCCAGAGGAAATGAGTCAAGCAGAGGGCCTTCATGTCCAATCAACAGTCCAACCTGCATTCCTTTCAGGATCACATCGAGGGTTTCTCCATGAGCCTAATAACGAAGAAACATACATCTTAATTGACTGTTCCAAACTTGAAATAAAAACACGACAAATTGCAAGATCATCATTTTTTCAGTAATTATTGCAATTCCTAAATTAACAATAGTAATACTTAAACAATACACAATATTGTAACAATGAGCATTATATTGGCTATGGCAAAACCTTAAATTAAGCGAGAGAAAAGTAAATGTATAATATATAGTAGGGATGCTCCGATCGCCAATTTCGGGGCCGATCGCCGGAATTAGTATCGGCCGATACCGATCGCCGATCCGATCGAGTGTGCAGGGCCTAAATGGAAGATTTAAACATCACTTTAAATCTTCCATTTAAAGTGATGTTTAAAACTCAGTTAATGGGGCTCATTCACTGGAGCTTCCACAAACAACAATCAACTTAATTATTACATTCAAATGATGTACATTATTCAAGTTTACATTACCTTTGGATAATAACACGGAGAAATGAGCGGAAGCGCTCTCTTTTCCTCTCTCTCTCTCCCCCCTGACAGCCTGTCAGTATTACATTACATTGCATTTAGCTGACGCTTTTATCCAAAGCGACTTACAATAAGTGCGTTCGACCAACAAAATACAACCTTGAAGAAAAACAGAATCATAAAGTACATCAGGTTTCATAGAGCAAAAACATTTCAAGTGCTACTCAGCTGGCTTTAGGTTAGCCAGTCCTTTATTAGTATATAAGTGCTTTGTTAATAGTTCTATTGCTCAAAGTAGTATCTCATGCAGCTCACTGATCCAGTAATGAGTGACCTGACAATGAACAATACATATATTTATAATAACTAGTTTAGCTTGTTCCAGAGGTAGATAAAATAGTTAAGTGTGTTAGGTCTAACTCTTACGGTACGTCCACACAGCAGCTTTTCAAAAATCTTGAAAATCTTGGAGCTGGGCGTGTCTGAAAGCTTGGGGATTTTTTGCGACCAACAACCAATCACATGAATCTCCCACCCCCGACATACAAAGCAAAAAACCCCGGAGATTTTATGCGAGCAATATATATATATATATATAAACTCCCCAAACAGGCGAAAACCTACCAGTTTCACCCACTGTCTCTGCCACCTCCCTCCATGCCTGGTTCCTCCGGTTTGTATCCCGTTAATAGTTCTGGTCGTAAAGAACCGGGTGATTTGCTACCGTAATTTCTCGTTTTGGAATATGAGGAAATGAACTGCGGTCTGGTTCTCCCTGTGTGTGTGTGTTTCGCTGCGCTTACCGGTCCGGCGGTCAGAGCTGCAGGATTTCTGCTTCACACACGTTGCATACCGCTATTTTACTGTCTTTTTCGGACACCTTAAAATAATGCCAGATACTCTGCAATAAATATTGGAAGACCGAGTAGGGCAGCCGTTCTTCTGTTCTGGTTTGTGTCCTCCAGGGGGAAAACAGACAAGGGTAGGTAAATATGATAGCCAAGCTAGAATCCTTATCTTTGCACATTTTTGGTAATAGTTTCTCTGTAAAATACTTGCCTCTTTCTGAAGACACTGCAGAACACCACTCATGGCCAACCTTCTTCCAGATGCTACAGCAGCTTTGTAAGCCTCCAACAGACTTGGAACCATGGCATCTAGTCCTTCCAGGAAAGATTTCAGCAGGTCTTTGGTGACAATTCTGCTGAACTCGGCACATAGCTAAAACAGACAAAAGAAACAAACAGAGAAATTACATGAGTGAGAGAAAAATAAGAGCACAAAGTCCGAATCTTCAAACTGTAAAATGAAGTTCCCTCGGAGACCAAGAGTGTTGCGCAGTTTTGCACACAGATCATCAACTGATGAGGGAACATCTTCTAGGGTGACACGCCTTATATCTTCAGGTGAGAGGATAACTCTGAGAAGCATCATTGAGGTGTCTGCATCAGCTGAAACACAGTGAACAATATAGAAAACACTTTATTATCAGGAAATAAACACTGGAAGTGAATTGAAAATAAGTTGCACGTAATAAAATGTACAGAAGACACTAAAAAAACACTTCCCAGTCCAACTTTACCTTCATTTAACATGAATGTGCTTGGAGTGACAAGCAGCTTTCCTTCCACAAGGTATGCAGCAAGAGGGGTGTAGTCATTCAGATTGTCAGGCTCGACAACCACAGTCACTGCAGAGTCTCTTCTGGCAAGCTGGAAACACCCGAGATGAATCACGAAGGCTGCTGTGAATAGTTCCATAATGAATGATATGCAGCAATCCACTACACAGATATCGAGTACTCTCCCAAAATCTGGCAGTCCATTTGTCTGTCCAACTGAGAGCACCATTCCTTTCGAATATTTTCGTCCCATTTAAGTAAACAGTGGAGGTGAGAGAAACAGAGTTCAGATCTTGAAACTTACTCCTGAAGGCCTCTCTGATAGCAACATCTAAGATGTCCACAGATACGATTGATGATTTCCCAGTCTCAATGCTTGGTTTGAAAATTGTTGGCATCTCCAAATAATATGCCAACATCAGCTGATGTCTTGTGGCTAAAGTGTGCAGAATATTTTTGAAGTTGCCAGTATTGCGAACCACCTGTTTAAAGAAAGAATGTTTGGCCTCAAGTCTTATTGTCCAGAACTCAATTGGTGAACCAAATGTATTGATCAGTACAGGATAATGTTCAAGATAATGATGCTTGGGACGTAATCTTGTACCAGGAAATATTTCCAATAGCAAAGTCTGTGGTCAGAGATTTTTGCTTGTAGGTTTATTTGCTTTACCTACAAGCAGTAAAGGTTGATAGTATACTCGACTTGAATTTGAATTTTGACACACATTTGTTAGCTTCTTTAACATAAAGCTTGGGTTTGAAAGCTGTTCAAACAGTCTTCATAAATACAGACAAGGCCTGAACACCTTCGATGATGTCCAAGACGCTGTTTATAATGCTGAATTATTCTTCCTTGCCAATTGGAGGAGAACGTACAAAACTTACATTTCCACTTCATGAACTGGACATACTCGTTCACACCTGTAACACAAAATAAATGCACGTTATTTACCTTGATATTGACCTTCCACAAATATATTGGTATAAGCATTTATGTTTTCATATCAGCAGAGATGAAAAAAATGGCTAAAAAATTACAATAAAGACAATTATGCTTGGGGTGATTCAAATGTACGTTCCAGTGTTCAGGTTACATTTGTAATAGCAGTTGCCCCCTATCTCTTCAAATCATACCACAGCATTAGCGAGTTTCATGCAGCAGAGCGGTCAAAGATGTCACTGTTTGTTATGTTTTTAATATTACGTTATTATACAGGGCCTCCCTACACGCAGATCACGCAGACTGTGAGGCAGACTGAGGTGAGGCAAAATGTGGCTCATTTTGCGGAGGGAGCCTCATCTGAAGCGCAAACGCGGCACACCTACAGCGCGCCACAGTTTCGCCGCTGTGAGGCTCCACTAGTCCCCCGGCACCTCCCGCACCCCCAACACCCCCTGACTTCCCGCGTACCTGCTGCTATCCCTCTCTCTATCCTACGCCCCACCCAGCTCCAGACGCTCTCTCGTCTGCTCTTGGCTGTCCACACACTACGTACATTACGCAGCGCACTATTCCCGAAAAAGCTAAGCTACTATCATGACATTTTGGTATGATACTTAAACTTATAAAGTAATAGTTTGAATATCAGACACACGAAAACCCAACATAAATGTCGTCTCCGTGTCTCCTCTGCCCTGCCCCCCCACACATACAAACGCAGAGCGGAGAGAAAAAAGGAGACAAGGTAGATCTCCCTCCAAACATTTTAGTTGCCTCCAGGGTCTGCAGCATGCGCCACATGATTATACGTCTTTAAGTGTATACAGTTCATAATAAATTGTGTTTTTTACTGGTCAATATTAAACCCAAAGTGCACGCACAGCCATTAAAAGTGACACAGTATCGCTCCCTTATCCCTGACTGTGTAGCTAGCTGACAGCGAACATTGCTAATGGCAATTTAAGCTAGCAAACTTACCACTTAATTGTCAAAGCAAACCTAAATGTCGACGTAAATGAAGAACTTTAGTAGCTCATAATTAAAAACAAATATTAACAGTTAAAAACAAACCCATTTGCTTACACTTTAATATTTTTAGCTTTCTATCAATATTAGTAAGCACAACGTCCACAGATAACTTCATACTCTTTATTTTTTCAACCCGTAGTAGTAGCAGGCAAAGAATTAAAGGTTTTAAAATCATTAGAACTTACCTCCGTTACTGTCTTGCAGCAGAAATAAAATGCCCTCCGTAACCGTAACGGTCCTAGCCGGTGTTTCAGACTGTAAGTTAAGGTATCACTCCGCCTCCGTTGGATCACCGCTGCAGGTTCACAGAGTTCCTCCGCCAGCGGCAGTAGTCCTCTCATTTAGATCAAAAATGTGTCTTTACTTTAGTCCGAATTAAATCATGACATCTTTAGGATATACTAGTTGATTACATCCATGCTTAAACATTGCATTCAGTTTAGGGAGGAGGTTTTTTTTTAAGAACTCAAATGTGGAAGCATACGTTTTTTTCTGTAGCTCTCAAACCTGCATTCCCGCCATTTTCTTTTGTTTCTTTTTTCAACTGATAACTTGCTAAGGCAAGTTGATTCAATGTGACAAAATGTTTAAGTTGCCAAGACAGTGAATAAATGTAAGTTTAACCTTCTAAAACTAGAAAAGCTGAGTTTAAAATCAAAAACTTGTCAGAGCTCTTTGAATTAAAGAGACAATGTAACTTGACATAACTAAATGGGGCTGTGATGTTTTACAGTGTGGAACACTATTTTTGGATACATTTTGCCTGTTTTCATGGTTCTCCCAAAGGTGAACTCAGACTTTTTCTGACTCTGGAGCAATGCAAGGGGAGTTGTCAGGGGACTCTACCTGCATTATGGTGCACTATTTTGGGATACATTTTGCCCGTTTTCATAGTTCTCCCAAAGGTGAACTCAGACTTTTTCTTGATTTCTCACTGATCGAATGGCAAATGCGACCCGCCATCGGAGGGCCTCCGCCGGCCCGGCCTCGTGCCGGTGCTTTGGCGGTCGGTTCCTCCGAACTGCGGGTTAGGGAATGCTCCAGCATTGGGACAAAATTAACATGGGATCACTCCGGTCATTGTACGTACTTGGTCTCACTGGAATATTAACGGTCAGATTGAAAACAACATCGACCCAATTTATCGGGTCAATGACGGGAGAGTTTTGAAAGTGACAAAACACTGTTTTCACACATTTAAAAACACTTAAACAATTAAACAATGTTTACCCAGGATTCAGGCACCTTCCCTGGCTTGTAAAATGTGGTGATGCGCCCTGGAGGTATCATACTGTTTAAAACATGTATACCCAGGATTCAATCACTTTTCCTGGCTTGCAAAGTGTTGTGAAGCAGCCTGTTCTCTGGATGTGGAAGGCAGAGGAGGGTAAACAAAAAGTTAAAGTGTGAACCTCCAGCAGGGCAGGTGGTGCTGTGAATAAGTCTGAATATTGATGCTGGTGTGCGGACAGTAAAGCACCACAAAATCCACCCCCCTTTAAGTTACCAGGGGAATGAGGTTCTGTAGGGTGTGAACTTCTGGGTTTAGACCGTGGGGGGGGGGCCCGGGGTCTCACGGTGTGCGATGTTATGGAAGTCGAAAAAACGACAGAGTGCCAACGGAGGAGGGGCTTAAAAAAGCGCAAGTCTTCGGCGCTTCCAGCGGAAGCCCCGGACACATTTTCACTGCCCTGTTGCATTTGACAACGTAGAGGGGATTCGAGACCTCCCTTCCTCCGTCAAATAAATCTAATCATGTTTTCCAAGGTACCATTTGCACGAAATCGGAAACCCGGTTTTTGAGAGCACTTAGAAAAAAAACGGCTGTTTCACATCATGGAGGAATTTGTCCGCTACATGAGTGCTTTGGCTCGGATACAATTGTTGCCTGGAGGACCCCAATCATGGTTCTTACCAAACTTTAAGTTTTTGAACTGGCCTCTGGAGGAATTCACCAGTCACGGAATAATGAGACACTATTTTCGGATACATTTTATCCATTTTCACCCCTTCCTCTGGTTCTCCCAAAAGATAACTTGGACTTTATCTGCCTCTGGGGGAATGTAAGGGGAGTTGTCAGGGGACTCTACCCACCTTAAGAGACACTATTTTGGGATACAATTTCTCAATTTTCACCCCTTTTCTCTGGTTCTCCCAAAATATAACAGAGTATTTTCCTGATTTCTCACTGATCGAATGAAAAACGTGACCCGTCATCGGAGGGCCTCCGCCGGCCCGGCCTCGTGCCAGTGCTCTGGCGGTCGGTTCCTCCGAACTGCGGGTTCGACTCTGATGGCCGGGAGGGTGTGCTGCGTGGGGGAATTGACGGAAGTGCACCACCGGGAGTGGAGCCTGCGGCTTAATTTGACTAAATACGGGCAACCTCACCCAGCCCGGACACGGAAAGGATTGACAGACCATTTTCTAGCTGACACTGCTTCAAATAATACTTTATGACGTGCTGACAGCCAGTCCACCACACAATAAACAAAAACGGCTGTCTGATACCGTGGGGGAGTGCTTAAGTCCGGGGGCCCGGGGACCCAAGGTGCGCGAGGTTATGGAAGTGTGCATGTCAGGGAGAGATGCTGGAGCTGATTAGTCCGTCGTTTGTGGGGCTCTGTGAGCGGCTACAAATAGGTGATTTTCGCGCTCTGTCTCCTGTTAGTGTAAAATAGCCTGTTTGCTCATGTGAGGGAGCGAACCTGGAGCTGCTTAGTCCGTCATTTGGGGCTCTGTGAGCCGCCACAGAGAGGTGCTTTTCCCGGTGTATTTTATGGAAGTCTGACATAGTCTGTTTGCTCATGTAAGGAAAAGGTCTGCCTTATGGACAGAGTTAACATGGGACTTGTCCTTCAAATGTACACATGTCCGCACAATGGAAATGTGATGTCAACTTCCAATGCAAAGTCCCTGCCACCAGCAGGACACAATTTACCAACTGTAAACCAACACTTGGGGGTGCTCTATGCATGTGTCTGAGGGTAAAATAATCATCATTCTGTATATAAATAGGTTTGTCAATATCATGGACATTTCCTTTTAAATTGGGGTCCACGAAGCTGACACAAGATACCCGCAGATAAGCACTCATCTCGGACTAAAATCGTCGGGCTGCGGAAGCGAAAAGCTTGATGGGAAACGACTCGCTGGTATCTCGAGCTGAGCGCTCATTGGTGGTTTTTACCCCGTGCTGCTGATGAAGCTCTCCAATTGGCAAGTTTGTTGTTGTTTTGTGTCAGTTTTACGACGTCAAATCCATTCCCATTTTTCATCATTGTTCCACAATGTTTATCATCATGAAATTAATATCTATATATTTTATACTATACTTGCACTGCTTACCGTTTTCATACTTTATATATCTTAGCATATTCATACACACTGTTCATACTGCTCACAGGCTGCTGTGTATATCTAGTGCAGGGGTCGGCAACCTTTTTGGTATGAAGTGCCATTTTAATAAAAAATTGTTATCAGCGTGCCCACTCTGCGTGACCCTAATATCATAACATGTGTTCTGGAGAATCACAGAACGGACGATCGTCCTTATTATTATGCCGTTTAAACCAATCATTTAAATGTGTTTGTTAAATTCGGCATCATGTAAGTTGCGCTGACAGGTCCACACACTGCCTCCCCGTAGCGAGGCTCCCCCGCCCTCCTGACGATAGTTGACGAGCATCAAGCTCCTCACCCCCCCGTTGATAATTCTCGATCGTTGGATGAGATCGCTGTCCCTTTGAGAGAGACAGAGAGAGAGAGAGAGAGAGAGAGAGAGAAGAGAGAGAGAGAGAGAGAGAGAGGGGTGTGGCTTGTGCATGTGTGGATGGTAGAGCGACAGTGAGAGAGCGTGTGTATGTTTCTGGAAGTGAAACGAGGCAGCAGAGAAACAGAGGTCTGTGATGTATTTTGTGAAACAGAAGAACAGCTAAATAAATGCAACGGCCTCCAAGAAGAGCTCGCCTCTCTCCAGTCATTGAAGCTAAAGTGGGGTATTGAACCTGAAGCTTGTTGCTTCTGCCCTCCTCGACTACGGTCTGGGAGCCGACAGGAAAGTTCAGCACACAGATGGCCAGTCCGCCCCTTTGTAGCATATTATTTCGATGAGAGATGAGCAGGTCGCCTCTGGGCTTTCAACTAAAGACACAGCCACGCAGAAACTGCGGCATGTTTACAGCTCCTTATGGGAACTGCAGTTAGTGAAGTGCTTTCCTCCGTGGAGAAACGATCAGCACCACGGAGGAAAGCGGCAGAAAGTCACCTGGAGTTAAAGAGAGCGGGGCTGCGTTGCGTGCATGGCTTCCTTCTGCGGGTAACGGGGAGACGCGCTCTAGCGGCGGCCTCGTTCAGGATCCCAAAATACCATTTAAATATTTTGCACACTTATTCCACTTATTCCTAGTGTGCCACTGGTTACGGTGCCGCGTGCCAATGCTGGCACGCGTGCCAGGGGTTGCCGACCCCTGATCTAGTGTATTCATACCCCTCACTGTTTATTCATCATTCAATTCATATATTGTATTCTGTAGATTGTGTACATTACTTTTCACTTCACTGCTTGTTGCACTTGGTTAGAAGCTAAACTGCATTTCGTTGTCTCATTACCTTCAATATGTGCAATAACAATAAAGTTGAATCTAATCTTGAGCAGGAACAAATGTATTTACTTATTTCTGACATTAATGATTAAACACATGTGTGCAATCTTTATAAATGCAAACCGAGTCAAGCCGACTCCGGAGGTGGCGGTATGCACCTTAAAGTTGTTTGCAATCCACCAAAAAACCGAGAGAAGAAGAAGGAAAAGAAGAAGAAGCCGACTCCGAGCTGTCCGACTTCAGGCGAGCTTTTTGAGACCTCTCCCGGCTGCGATCGGCTATTCTCGTCTATTTTCGAGGCGAGCCGCAACGCGTCTCAAACAAGCCTGTTTACATTGGTTTTCAGATGCTAAATAAAAGTCTAGTTTGTACCGCCTCCGACTCCCGTCTCTCGACACCACAACACTGCCAAAAGAGTGTAGTTGTTTTTATTTCATATTGCACTACTTAGAACTTGATTGTTGAGGCTACAATAAAGATGCCTGCTTTTTTGTTATTGCACAGATTACAGGTACTGAGACAACGAAATGCAGTTTAGCTTCTGACCAGGTGCAACAAGCAGTAAAGTGAAAAGTAATGTACACAATCTACAGAATAAAATATAGAATTAATTGAATGATGAATAAACAGTGAGGGGTATGAATACACTAGATATCAGCCTGTGAGCAGTATGAACAGTGTGTATGAATATGCTAAGATATATAAAGTATGAAAACGGTAAGCAGTGCAAGTATAGTATAAAATATATAGATATTAATTTCATGATGATAAACATTGTGGAACAATGATGAAAAATGGGAATGGATTTGACGACGTAAAACTGACACAAAACAACAACAAACTTTTGCCGAGCCAATTGGAGAGCTTCATCAGCAGCACGGGGTAAAAACCACCAATGAGCGCTCAGCTCGAGATACCAGTGAGTCGAGAGAGTGAATTATATCTGCATTTTCTCTTTTGAGAAGCCCCCACCCCCCATGTTGCCTATGCTGTATGCTGCAAACTCTTTGTTTAAAACTAATTGGCTATCGGAATGTGTGGAGTAAGTCTCCCAAGGGGGGTTCTCACATTCCACAGCTCTCCCCCCTCCTGTGATCTCCCAACCCCCAGTCTGTAGGTTTATGTTCGCATATTTCAGTGTTAATTTTGGCAGCTGTTTTTGATTTAGTCTTTAGACGAAAACGGTTATTAGTTTTAGTCACATTTTAGTCATTTCTATCCTTCGTAGTTGTAGTCTAGTTTTAGTCGACGAAAACTCAAAACGTTTTAGTCAACTTTTAGTCGATAAAAAATTACATTTTAGTCAACGTTTAGTCAAAATGTGTCTCTATACTCTCTGAATGCTCCGTCCACGGCTGATCTCTGTGTCCGCTGCAGCATGTCTGTTAGGCCCCGCCCCCCGCACACAGAGAGACACAGGGAGATCGCTCTTCTGGAGTGAAGAGAGCGGAAATAATGACATTGCAAGTTAGAAACGTAAGATGCATTTTGACAGACAAGATGGACACTTGGGGGAAAATATGCTACATTTTGAATGTCCGACAGTCCACCATTAACACCTTAGTCCCATCCCGTCTCGTCAACAAAAACTAAATATACATTTCGTCATAGCTTTCGTTATCAAGAATCTATTTTTAGCTCGTCATCGTCTCATCATAATTAATTATATTTATTCCGTTTGGATGTAGAATTTTTTACTTTGTTTAGAGCAGTGATCTTCTCTGCAGCAGAGAGCTAAGCGCTGTCAGACCGGACCTAATCCCGAAAAGTATTATCATCTGAAATTAATCATCATGTTATTAATATTAAATACATAAGTATTTTTACAACTTGTATTTAGAAATACTCTGTTGTAATTATTGATGCATAAATGTGTTCATCCATTCAATGTGGCATCTGCTATAATGGGGTTAATGTATGATATAACTTAATAATACAATACATTATAATATACGATATGTAAATTATATTTTAGTTTTATTCATTTCTTATTTCATATTTTATCGCTCATCTTATTTTTGAATTTATTAATCTGTGTGAATCTGTGCTATCCTGTTTTTCACTCTTACTCTGTTGCTGTTTGAACTACTGAATTTCCCCACGGGGATTAATAAAGGTCCATCTTATCTTATCTTAATGTATAAGTTGATTTACTTCAATCTACTGTACTGTGTAAAAACACCCCAACAATATTACAAAAAAAATACTGCATAAAGCAAACTATATATTTAATTGTATCTAAAACATTGATGTTTTTTCATTATAGTAGCCTGTGAAAACCATAACAAATAAGTGATTTGTCACTATCTGATAGTAATTCTAAACTTAACCTGTCACCACAAAAGAACAATTTGATTCTTATGTCCGGCCTCTAAAATGGCCGCCTTCACGCTGTGAAACTAAAATGGAGTACACGTGATACTGACAACACAACCAATTTGGAAGAAATATTTTATTGGGCTTAAAAAGATCAAATACAGGAATCAAAAAATACTCACCTGTTTACATTGTAAAATACTTACCGTTGAAAACACCAAAGTTTTGGGAGAAAAGAGTCAGATAATAGTAATGCCTGAATTACAGAGGGAAAACACACGCGTTTCATGGAATTTCACAGCAAGGCTCACTGGAACCAGACCGTACCACTCCTTATCGTGAAACACATGAAGGGATGATGGATAATATTAATACCGTGACACGAGATACAGGGTGCACCAAACAGACACTTAAATAATGTACCGTGATACACGATGAATGAATGCGCCGAACAGGACACTCCCACATGCTCTATAAAAGAGCCCAATGCCTCTCTCTCCCGCTCAGTCCTCTCTGCCGCTGCACTAAGCACATACATAGCTGGGAAGATAAAATTATAGGCAACATGAATATTACAAAGGGATTCCAAAGCAACGCTCACTGAACTGTATTAATCTCTCCTTACCGTGAAGCCTCCGGGGGGAATTTAAGAGAAAATATTAATTCCTGCAATTACAGAAGAAGCAGAAATGTATATACTCTACTCTACTTAACATAAAACACGGAAGTATCAACAGTCAATTAGACCACGCCTACATCTCTATAAAGAGCAGGCTTCCTCTCGCTCAAGCTCATTCCTGTCTCAGGCCTCACAGGGCACTGACAGCAGCAGGGATGTAGAGCAACAAGGCACATTTAAAGAGCAGGCTTCCTCTCTCTCAAGCTCATTCCTGTCTGGGCCTCACAGGGTACTGACAGCAGCAGGGATGAAGAGCAACAAGCCACATTGAAACTTAAGAAATATGGTATCACATAACAACGCATATCACGTTTCCGGACGGGAGGGACGTCTGGCTTAGGGGAGATAAAACTCAGACGTGGGAATTATCCTCCTGCCAGATGTCATGACTATGTGACCATGTGACTATATGTAATTGGAAAAATACACACTGCATGGTTTGATCACCCTTGCAGGGCCCACCTCGATGAGAACGTCTAGTGACGGGTCGAAACGTTTGATGATTCGAGGAGCACTACTGACGATGTGTACAAATTAAGGCAGGTTGTATGCCAAAACAACTATAACGGTTTATCAACCCCCAAACTTAAACTCCAAATCAGTACATGGATGGCCAGTGCATTTACGTGTATCCAGATTATGTCTGGGTACCGGATTCTTTCATCCAACCTAACCAGCCAGTGCCTCCATGGACTGTCGGGCGCCAGTACCTTCTCATGTGACCCCATATGTCACTATCTGACAGTAATTCTAAACTTAACCTGTCACCACAAAAGAACAATTTGATTCTTATGTCCGGCCTCTAAAATGGCCACCTTCACGCTGTGAAACTAAAATGGAGTACACGTGATACTGACAACACAACCAATTTGGAAGACATATTTTATTGGGCTTAAAAAGATCAAATACAGGAATCAAAAAATACTCACCTGTTTACATTGTAAAATACTTACCGTTGAAAACACCAAAGTTTTGGGAGAAAAGAGTCAGATAATAGTAATGCTTGAATTACAGAGGGAAAACACACGCGTTTCATGGAATTTCACAGCAAGGCTCACTGGAACCAGACCGTACCACTCCTTATCGTGAAACACATGAAGGGATGATGGATAATATTAATACCGTGACACGAGATACAGGGTGCACCAAACAGACACTTAAATAATGTACCGTGATACACGATGAATGAATGCGCCGAACAGGACACTCCCACATGCTCTATAAAAGAGCCCAATGCCTCTCTCTCCCGCTCAGTCCTCTCTGCCGCTGCACTAAGCACATACATAGCTGGGAAGATAAAATTATAGGCAACATGAATATTACAAAGGGATTCCAAAGCAACGCTCACTGAACTGTATTAATCTCTCCTTACCGTGAAGCCTCCGGGGGGAATTTAAGAGAAAATATTAATTCCTGCAATTACAGAAGAAGCAGAAATGTATATACTCTACTCTACTTAACATAAAACACGGAAGTATCAACAGTCAATTAGACCACGCCTACATCTCTATAAAGAGCAGGCTTCCTCTCGCTCAAGCTCATTCCTGTCTCAGGCCTCACAGGGCACTGACAGCAGCAGGGATGTAGAGCAACAAGGCACATTTAAAGAGCAGGCTTCCTCTCTCTCAAGCTCATTCCTGTCTGGGCCTCACAGGGTACTGACGGCAGCAGGGATGAAGAGCAACAAGCCACATTGAAACTTAAGAAATATGGTATCACATAACAACGCATATCACGTTTCCGGACGGGAGGGACGTCTGGCTTAGGGGAGATAAAACTCAGACGTGGGAATTATCCTCCTGCCAGATGTCATGACTATGTGACCATGTGACTATATGTAATTGGAAAAATACACACTGCATGGTTTGATCACCCTTGCAGGGCCCACCTCGATGAGAACGTCTAGTGACGGGTCGAAACGTTTGATGATTCGAGGAGCACTACTGACGATGTGTACAAATTAAGGCAGGTTGTATGCCAAAACAACTATAACGGTTTATCAACCCCCAAACTTAAACTCCAAATCAGTACATGGATGGCCAGTGCATTTACGTGTATCCAGATTATGTCTGGGTACCGGATTCTTTCATCCAACCTAACCAGCCAGTGCCTCCATGGACTGTCGGGCGCCAGTACCTTCTCATGTGACCCCATATGTCACTATCTGACAGTAATTCTAAACTTAACCTGTCGCCACAAAAGAACAATTTGATTCTTATGTCCGGCCTCTAAAATGGCCACCTTCACGCTGTGAAACTAAAATGGAGTACACGTGATACTGACAACACAACCAATTTGGAAGACATATTTTATTGGGCTTAAAAAGATCAAATACAGGAATCAAAAAATACTCACCTGTTTACATTGTAAAATACTTACCGTTGAAAACACCAAAGTTTTGGGAGAAAAGAGTCAGATAATAGTAATGCCTGAATTACAGAGGGAAAACACACGCGTTTCATGGAATTTCACAGCAAGGCTAACTGGAACCAGACCGTACCACTCCTTATCGTGAAACACATGAAGGGATGATGGATAATATTAATACCGTGACACGAGATACAGGGTGCACCAAACAGACACTTAAATAATGTACCGTGATACACGATGAATGAATGCGCCGAACAGGACACTCCCACATGCTCTATAAAAGAGCCCAATGCCTCTCTCTCCCGCTCAGTCCTCTCTGCCGCTGCACTAAGCACATACATAGCTGGGAAGATAAAATTATAGGCAACATGAATATTACAAAGGGATTCCAAAGCAACGCTCACTGAACTGTATTAATCTCTCCTTACCGTGAAGCCTCCGGGGGGAATTTAAGAGAAAATATTAATTCCTGCAATTACAGAAGAAGCAGAAATGTATATACTCTACTCTACTTAACATAAAACACGGAAGTATCAACAGTCAATTAGACCACGCCTACATCTCTATAAAGAGCAGGCTTCCTCTCGCTCAAGCTCATTCCTGTCTCAGGCCTCACAGGGCACTGACAGCAGCAGGGATGTAGAGCAACAAGGCACATTTAAAGAGCAGGCTTCCTCTCTCTCAAGCTCATTCCTGTCTGGGCCTCACAGGGTACTGACAGCAGCAGGGATGAAGAGCAACAAGCCACATTGAAACTTAAGAAATATGGTATCACATAACAACGCATATCACGTTTCCGGACGGGAGGGACGTCTGGCTTAGGGGAGATAAAACTCAGACGTGGGAATTATCCTCCTGCCAGATGTCATGACTATGTGACCATGTGACTATATGTAATTGGAAAAATACACACTGCATGGTTTGATCACCCTTGCAGGGCCCACCTCGATGAGAACGTCTAGTGACGGGTCGAAACGTTTGATGATTCGAGGAGCACTACTGACGATGTGTACAAATTAAGGCAGGTTGTATGCCAAAACAACTATAACGGTTTATCAACCCCCAAACTTAAACTCCAAATCAGTACATGGATGGCCAGTGCATTTACGTGTATCCAGATTATGTCTGGGTACCGGATTCTTTCATCCAACCTAACCAGCCAGTGCCTCCATGGACTGTCGGGCGCCAGTACCTTCTCATGTGACCCCATATGTCACTATCTGACAGTAATTCTAAACTTAACCTGTCACCACAAAAGAACAATTTGATTCTTATGTCCGGCCTCTAAAATGGCCACCTTCACGCTGTGAAACTAAAATGGAGTACACGTGATACTGACAACACAACCAATTTGGAAGACATATTTTATTGGGCTTAAAAAGATCAAATACAGGAATCAAAAAATACTCACCTGTTTACATTGTAAAATACTTACCGTTGAAAACACCAAAGTTTTGGGAGAAAAGAGTCAGATAATAGTAATGCCTGAATTACAGAGGGAAAACACACGCGTTTCATGGAATTTCACAGCAAGGCTCACTGGAACCAGACCGTACCACTCCTTATCGTGAAACACATGAAGGGATGATGGATAATATTAATACCGTGACACGAGATACAGGGTGCACCAAACAGACACTTAAATAATGTACCGTGATACACGATGAATGAATGCGTCGAACAGGACACTCCCACATGCTCTATAAAAGAGCCCAATGCCTCTCTCTCCCGCTCAGTCCTCTCTGCCGCTGCACTAAGCACATACATAGCTGGGAAGATAAAATTATAGGCAACATGAATATTACAAAGGGATTCCAAAGCAACGCTCACTGAACTGTATTAATCTCTCCTTACCGTGAAGCCTCCGGGGGGAATTTAAGAGAAAATATTAATTCCTGCAATTACAGAAGAAGCAGAAATGTATATACTCTACTCTACTTAACATAAAACACGGAAGTATCAACAGTCAATTAGACCACGCCTACATCTCTATAAAGAGCAGGCTTCCTCTCGCTCAAGCTCATTCCTGTCTCAGGCCTCACAGGGCACTGACAGCAGCAGGGATGTAGAGCAACAAGGCACATTTAAAGAGCAGGCTTCCTCTCTCTCAAGCTCATTCCTGTCTGGGCCTCACAGGGTACTGACAGCAGCAGGGATGAAGAGCAACAAGCCACATTGAAACTTAAGAAATATGGTATCACATAACAACGCATATCACGTTTCCGGACGGGAGGGACGTCTGGCTTAGGGGAGATAAAACTCAGACGTGGGAATTATCCTCCTGCCAGATGTCATGACTATGTGACCATGTGACTATATGTAATTGGAAAAATACACACTGCATGGTTTGATCACCCTTGCAGGGCCCACCTCGATGAGAACGTCTAGTGACGGGTCGAAACGTTTGATGATTCGAGGAGCACTACTGACGATGTGTACAAATTAAGGCAGGTTGTATGCCAAAACAACTATAACGGTTTATCAACCCCCAAACTTAAACTCCAAATCAGTACATGGATGGCCAGTGCATTTACGTGTATCCAGATTATGTCTGGGTACCGGATTCTTTCATCCAACCTAACCAGCCAGTGCCTCCATGGACTGTCGGGCGCCAGTACCTTCTCATGTGACCCCATATGTCACTATCTGACAGTAATTCTAAACTTAACCTGTCACCACAAAAGAACAATTTGATTCTTATGTCCGGCCTCTAAAATGGCCACCTTCACGCTGTGAAACTAAAATGGAGTACACGTGATACTGACAACACAACCAATTTGGAAGACATATTTTATTGGGCTTAAAAAGATCAAATACAGGAATCAAAAAATACTCACCTGTTTACATTGTAAAATACTTACCGTTGAAAACACCAAAGTTTTGGGAGAAAAGAGTCAGATAATAGTAATGCCTGAATTACAGAGGGAAAACACACGCGTTTCATGGAATTTCACAGCAAGGCTCACTGGAACCAGACCGTACCACTCCTTATCGTGAAACACATGAAGGGATGATGGATAATATTAATACCGTGACACGAGATACAGGGTGCACCAAACAGACACTTAAATAATGTACCGTGATACACGATGAATGAATGCGCCGAACAGGACACTCCCACATGCTCTATAAAAGAGCCCAATGCCTCTCTCTCCCGCTCAGTCCTCTCTGCCGCTGCACTAAGCACATACATAGCTGGGAAGATAAAATTATAGGCAACATGAATATTACAAAGGGATTCCAAAGCAACGCTCACTGAACTGTATTAATCTCTCCTTACCGTGAAGCCTCCGGGGGGAATTTAAGAGAAAATATTAATTCCTGCAATTACAGAAGAAGCAGAAATGTATATACTCTACTCTACTTAACATAAAACACGGAAGTATCAACAGTCAATTAGACCACGCCTACATCTCTATAAAGAGCAGGCTTCCTCTCGCTCAAGCTCATTCCTGTCTCAGGCCTCACAGGGCACTGACAGCAGCAGGGATGTAGAGCAACAAGGCACATTTAAAGAGCAGGCTTCCTCTCTCTCAAGCTCATTCCTGTCTGGGCCTCACAGGGTACTGACAGCAGCAGGGATGAAGAGCAACAAGCCACATTGAAACTTAAGAAATATGGTATCACATAACAACGCATATCACGTTTCCGGACGGGAGGGACGTCTGGCTTAGGGGAGATAAAACTCAGACGTGGGAATTATCCTCCTGCCAGATGTCATGACTATGTGACCATGTGACTATATGTAATTGGAAAAATACACACTGCATGGTTTGATCACCCTTGCAGGGCCCACCTCGATGAGAACGTCTAGTGACGGGTCGAAACGTTTGATGATTCGAGGAGCACTACTGACGATGTGTACAAATTAAGGCAGGTTGTATGCCAAAACAACTATAACGGTTTATCAACCCCCAAACTTAAACTCCAAATCAGTACATGGATGGCCAGTGCATTTACGTGTATCCAGATTATGTCTGGGTACCGGATTCTTTCATCCAACCTAACCAGCCAGTGCCTCCATGGACTGTCGGGCGCCAGTACCTTCTCATGTGACCCCATATGTCACTATCTGACAGTAATTCTAAACTTAACCTGTCACCACAAAAGAACAATTTGATTCTTATGTCCGGCCTCTAAAATGGCCACCTTCACGCTGTGAAACTAAAATGGAGTACACGTGATACTGACAACACAACCAATTTGGAAGACATATTTTATTGGGCTTAAAAAGATCAAATACAGGAATCAAAAAATACTCACCTGTTTACATTGTAAAATACTTACCGTTGAAAACACCAAAGTTTTGGGAGAAAAGAGTCAGATAATAGTAATGCCTGAATTACAGAGGGAAAACACACGCGTTTCATGGAATTTCACAGCAAGGCTCACTGGAACCAGACCGTACCACTCCTTATCGTGAAACACATGAAGGGATGATGGATAATATTAATACCGTGACACGAGATACAGGGTGCACCAAACAGACACTTAAATAATGTACCGTGATACACGATGAATGAATGCGCCGAACAGGACACTCCCACATGCTCTATAAAAGAGCCCAATGCCTCTCTCTCCCGCTCAGTCCTCTCTGCCGCTGCACTAAGCACATACATAGCTGGGAAGATAAAATTATAGGCAACATGAATATTACAAAGGGATTCCAAAGCAACGCTCACTGAACTGTATTAATCTCTCCTTACCGTGAAGCCTCCGGGGGGAATTTAAGAGAAAATATTAATTCCTGCAATTACAGAAGAAGCAGAAATGTATATACTCTACTCTACTTAACATAAAACACGGAAGTATCAACAGTCAATTAGACCACGCCTACATCTCTATAAAGAGCAGGCTTCCTCTCGCTCAAGCTCATTCCTGTCTCAGGCCTCACAGGGCACTGACAGCAGCAGGGATGTAGAGCAACAAGGCACATTTAAAGAGCAGGCTTCCTCTCTCTCAAGCTCATTCCTGTCTGGGCCTCACAGGGTACTGACAGCAGCAGGGATGAAGAGCAACAAGCCACATTGAAACTTAAGAAATATGGTATCACATAACAACGCATATCACGTTTCCGGACGGGAGGGACGTCTGGCTTAGGGGAGATAAAACTCAGACGTGGGAATTATCCTCCTGCCAGATGTCATGACTATGTGACCATGTGACTATATGTAATTGGAAAAATACACACTGCATGGTTTGATCACCCTTGCAGGGCCCACCTCGATGAGAACGTCTAGTGACGGGTCGAAACGTTTGATGATTCGAGGAGCACTACTGACGATGTGTACAAATTAAGGCAGGTTGTATGCCAAAACAACTATAACGGTTTATCAACCCCCAAACTTAAACTCCAAATCAGTACATGGATGGCCAGTGCATTTACGTGTATCCAGATTATGTCTGGGTACCGGATTCTTTCATCCAACCTAACCAGCCAGTGCCTCCATGGACTGTCGGGCGCCAGTACCTTCTCATGTGACCCCATATGTCACTATCTGACAGTAATTCTAAACTTAACCTGTCACCACAAAAGAACAATTTGATTCTTATGTCCGGCCTCTAAAATGGCCACCTTCACGCTGTGAAACTAAAATGGAGTACACGTGATACTGACAACACAACCAATTTGGAAGACATATTTTATTGGGCTTAAAAAGATCAAATACAGGAATCAAAAAATACTCACCTGTTTACATTGTAAAATACTTACCGTTGAAAACACCAAAGTTTTGGGAGAAAAGAGTCAGATAATAGTAATGCTTGAATTACAGAGGGAAAACACACGCGTTTCATGGAATTTCACAGCAAGGCTCACTGGAACCAGACCGTACCACTCCTTATCGTGAAACACATGAAGGGATGATGGATAATATTAATACCGTGACACGAGATACAGGGTGCACCAAACAGACACTTAAATAATGTACCGTGATACACGATGAATGAATGCGCCGAACAGGACACTCCCACATGCTCTATAAAAGAGCCCAATGCCTCTCTCTCCCGCTCAGTCCTCTCTGCCGCTGCACTAAGCACATACATAGCTGGGAAGATAAAATTATAGGCAACATGAATATTACAAAGGGATTCCAAAGCAACGCTCACTGAACTGTATTAATCTCTCCTTACCGTGAAGCCTCCGGGGGGAATTTAAGAGAAAATATTAATTCCTGCAATTACAGAAGAAGCAGAAATGTATATACTCTACTCTACTTAACATAAAACACGGAAGTATCAACAGTCAATTAGACCACGCCTACATCTCTATAAAGAGCAGGCTTCCTCTCGCTCAAGCTCATTCCTGTCTCAGGCCTCACAGGGCACTGACAGCAGCAGGGATGTAGAGCAACAAGGCACATTTAAAGAGCAGGCTTCCTCTCTCTCAAGCTCATTCCTGTCTGGGCCTCACAGGGTACTGACAGCAGCAGGGATGAAGAGCAACAAGCCACATTGAAACTTAAGAAATATGGTATCACATAACAACGCATATCACGTTTCCGGACGGGAGGGACGTCTGGCTTAGGGGAGATAAAACTCAGACGTGGGAATTATCCTCCTGCCAGATGTCATGACTATGTGACCATGTGACTATATGTAATTGGAAAAATACACACTGCATGGTTTGATCACCCTTGCAGGGCCCACCTCGATGAGAACGTCTAGTGACGGGTCGAAACGTTTGATGATTCGAGGAGCACTACTGACGATGTGTACAAATTAAGGCAGGTTGTATGCCAAAACAACTATAACGGTTTATCAACCCCCAAACTTAAACTCCAAATCAGTACATGGATGGCCAGTGCATTTACGTGTATCCAGATTATGTCTGGGTACCGGATTCTTTCATCCAACCTAACCAGCCAGTGCCTCCATGGACTGTCGGGCGCCAGTACCTTCTCATGTGACCCCATATGTCACTATCTGACAGTAATTCTAAACTTAACCTGTCACCACAAAAGAACAATTTGATTCTTATGTCCGGCCTCTAAAATGGCCACCTTCACGCTGTGAAACTAAAATGGAGTACACGTGATACTGACAACACAACCAATTTGGAAGACATATTTTATTGGGCTTAAAAAGATCAAATACAGGAATCAAAAAATACTCACCTGTTTACATTGTAAAATACTTACCGTTGAAAACACCAAAGTTTTGGGAGAAAAGAGTCAGATAATAGTAATGCTTGAATTACAGAGGGAAAACACACGCGTTTCATGGAATTTCACAGCAAGGCTCACTGGAACCAGACCGTACCACTCCTTATCGTGAAACACATGAAGGGATGATGGATAATATTAATACCGTGACACGAGATACAGGGTGCACCAAACAGACACTTAAATAATGTACCGTGATACACGATGAATGAATGCGTCGAACAGGACACTCCCACATGCTCTATAAAAGAGCCCAATGCCTCTCTCTCCCGCTCAGTCCTCTCTGCCGCTGCACTAAGCACATACATAGCTGGGAAGATAAAATTATAGGCAACATGAATATTACAAAGGGATTCCAAAGCAACGCTCACTGAACTGTATTAATCTCTCCTTACCGTGAAGCCTCCGGGGGGAATTTAAGAGAAAATATTAATTCCTGCAATTACAGAAGAAGCAGAAATGTATATACTCTACTCTACTTAACATAAAACACGGAAGTATCAACAGTCAATTAGACCACGCCTACATCTCTATAAAGAGCAGGCTTCCTCTCGCTCAAGCTCATTCCTGTCTCAGGCCTCACAGGGCACTGACAGCAGCAGGGATGTAGAGCAACAAGGCACATTTAAAGAGCAGGCTTCCTCTCTCTCAAGCTCATTCCTGTCTGGGCCTCACAGGGTACTGACAGCAGCAGGGATGAAGAGCAACAAGCCACATTGAAACTTAAGAAATATGGTATCACATAACAACGCATATCACGTTTCCGGACGGGAGGGACGTCTGGCTTAGGGGAGATAAAACTCAGACGTGGGAATTATCCTCCTGCCAGATGTCATGACTATGTGACCATGTGACTATATGTAATTGGAAAAATACACACTGCATGGTTTGATCACCCTTGCAGGGCCCACCTCGATGAGAACGTCTAGTGACGGGTCGAAACGTTTGATGATTCGAGGAGCACTACTGACGATGTGTACAAATTAAGGCAGGTTGTATGCCAAAACAACTATAACGGTTTATCAACCCCCAAACTTAAACTCCAAATCAGTACATGGATGGCCAGTGCATTTACGTGTATCCAGATTATGTCTGGGTACCGGATTCTTTCATCCAACCTAACCAGCCAGTGCCTCCATGGACTGTCGGGCGCCAGTACCTTCTCATGTGACCCCATATGTCACTATCTGACAGTAATTCTAAACTTAACCTGTCACCACAAAAGAACAATTTGATTCTTATGTCCGGCCTCTAAAATGGCCACCTTCACGCTGTGAAACTAAAATGGAGTACACGTGATACTGACAACACAACCAATTTGGAAGACATATTTTATTGGGCTTAAAAAGATCAAATACAGGAATCAAAAAATACTCACCTGTTTACATTGTAAAATACTTACCGTTGAAAACACCAAAGTTTTGGGAGAAAAGAGTCAGATAATAGTAATGCTTGAATTACAGAGGGAAAACACACGCGTTTCATGGAATTTCACAGCAAGGCTCACTGGAACCAGACCGTACCACTCCTTATCGTGAAACACATGAAGGGATGATGGATAATATTAATACCGTGACACGAGATACAGGGTGCACCAAACAGACACTTAAATAATGTACCGTGATACACGATGAATGAATGCGCCGAACAGGACACTCCCACATGCTCTATAAAAGAGCCCAATGCCTCTCTCTCCCGCTCAGTCCTCTCTGCCGCTGCACTAAGCACATACATAGCTGGGAAGATAAAATTATAGGCAACATGAATATTACAAAGGGATTCCAAAGCAACGCTCACTGAACTGTATTAATCTCTCCTTACCGTGAAGCCTCCGGGGGGAATTTAAGAGAAAATATTAATTCCTGCAATTACAGAAGAAGCAGAAATGTATATACTCTACTTAACATAAAACACGGAAGTATCAACAGTCAATTAGACCACGCCTACATCTCTATAAAGAGCAGGCTTCCTCTCGCTCAAGCTCATTCCTGTCTCAGGCCTCACAGGGCACTGACAGCAGCAGGGATGTAGAGCAACAAGGCACATTTAAAGAGCAGGCTTCCTCTCTCTCAAGCTCATTCCTGTCTGGGCCTCACAGGGTACTGACAGCAGCAGGGATGAAGAGCAACAAGCCACATTGAAACTTAAGAAATATGGTATCACATAACAACGCATATCACGTTTCCGGACGGGAGGGACGTCTGGCTTAGGGGAGATAAAACTCAGACGTGGGAATTATCCTCCTGCCAGATGTCATGACTATGTGACCATGTGACTATATGTAATTGGAAAAATACACACTGCATGGTTTGATCACCCTTGCAGGGCCCACCTCGATGAGAACGTCTAGTGACGGGTCGAAACGTTTGATGATTCGAGGAGCACTACTGACGATGTGTACAAATTAAGGCAGGTTGTATGCCAAAACAACTATAACGGTTTATCAACCCCCAAACTTAAACTCCAAATCAGTACATGGATGGCCAGTGCATTTACGTGTATCCAGATTATGTCTGGGTACCGGATTCTTTCATCCAACCTAACCAGCCAGTGCCTCCATGGACTGTCGGGCGCCAGTACCTTCTCATGTGACCCCATATGTCACTATCTGACAGTAATTCTAAACTTAACCTGTCACCACAAAAGAACAATTTGATTCTTATGTCCGGCCTCTAAAATGGCCACCTTCACGCTGTGAAACTAAAATGGAGTACACGTGATACTGACAACACAACCAATTTGGAAGACATATTTTATTGGGCTTAAAAAGATCAAATACAGGAATCAAAAAATACTCACCTGTTTACATTGTAAAATACTTACCGTTGAAAACACCAAAGTTTTGGGAGAAAAGAGTCAGATAATAGTAATGCCTGAATTACAGAGGGAAAACACACGCGTTTCATGGAATTTCACAGCAAGGCTCACTGGAACCAGACCGTACCACTCCTTATCGTGAAACACATGAAGGGATGATGGATAATATTAATACCGTGACACGAGATACAGGGTGCACCAAACAGACACTTAAATAATGTACCGTGATACACGATGAATGAATGCGCCGAACAGGACACTCCCACATGCTCTATAAAAGAGCCCAATGCCTCTCTCTCCCGCTCAGTCCTCTCTGCCGCTGCACTAAGCACATACATAGCTGGGAAGATAAAATTATAGGCAACATGAATATTACAAAGGGATTCCAAAGCAACGCTCACTGAACTGTATTAATCTCTCCTTACCGTGAAGCCTCTGGGCGGAATTTAAGACAAAATATTAATTCCTGTAATTACAGAAGAAACCGAAATGTATATGAGTCATTCTATAATTTAGGGTACATTTCACATCAACAAAACTGTAAAAAAAGTGTTCTTTCTCAATAGAACAATCAGTGGTTTTAGTTAGTATATTCCTCACTGTAACAAATCCACTAGTTGCAAAGCAACTTGAAAGGAAAGGATGTTTTCAGTACTCGGTTTGTCAACTATGTTACGGACAATTTTGATGTCATTACAATCATTTGATTAAGTCTTGCACTTCAAGTAAAATCCAATTTTTGAAAGGCTCTTGAGTCTATTCTACCATATATCAAAAGATTCAAAAATAATTGTATTAAAGTTTTGTTTTTTCATGTAATATGTTCAGCACTGTCATTAGGATAGGGATATTTTGTATTATAAAACTACCATACAGGTCATATGACCTGTATGGTCTCAGTTTTAAGAGATTTCACGTAAAACTCCAACCTGTGTAGATGTACATTATGCTATAAAGCAGTGGTTCTCAACTGGTGGGTCGCGACCCAAAAGTGGGTCGCGGACCCGTTTCGAGTGGGTCGCGGATGTGTGAGTGAAGAAAAAGAAATTGAAAAAAAAAAATTGGAATTTTTTTTTTTTTTTTGGGGGAAAAGTCAAACTTTTATTTTGAAGGCCCGATTTTCTAACGCTGTGCATGCAGTCGGCGTTGGACTGGAAGTACCGGAGACCATAAACGGCTTTGAAAACTTCTGTCACATAGTGATCATCTTCTCAATAAAATATCTTTGCTGATGTTTTTTCGAGTCTTCTGGCCAATCAGAATAACGATAGTTGCCGAAAGTCCCCACGGAGAATAACTTTGCGGTAGAACTCTTCTTTATACTTCCATGGGTACAACTTCAGATAACAATGAACACATAATGAAATATGACCCCCGGTCTGATGACTGACATGTCACAGAACAATGGGAGCTATCTACCCTAACCCACAATTTAAAGTAAGTCACACAGATCTCCTCTTTACTCTTCTCGCAGCAATGTCAGAACAAAGTGAAAAACAAACAATGGCATAAAATATTATTAATGTCGGGTATTAATACATTTATTTATGTTCTTCTCAGAGAACCAGAATGCATAGTTTGTTAGTATTTCTAAAAATCTCCTGGGAGAGAATCCCCCCAGACCCCCCTGCTGGGCTTGGGTTTTCAGCATGCGTGCCTTTTTATATAGTTCAGCTTTGATTCCATCATTAAACCTTTTTTAAAAGCATACTTTAGTTCTGTAAAAGGATATAAGGGATATATGCACTGTACTTCACTTTTATTAATATTGTATGCTGAAAAGCGTATATTACAGCACGATTTTTTGTTAAATAGATTTGAGTGCTTCAAAATGTTGGGTCGCGATGTATTGACCAAGTAAAAAGTGGGTCCCGAGGCCTGACCAGTTGAGAACCACTGCTATAAAGGATATCTGAAGCACTATTTTATGTATTTAAAATTTTGAAAAAATTAGGTGCAACATAGTTGACAATGAAAGTCACACATTTGACACTAATAACATAGTTGACTGGACACATTATTAACCATCAGCACTATGTTTATTTCAAGGAAGAAGTGCACAATTCAATTGAAACTTTCAATTATGAAACACCAAATTCATACAAAATACATTACATTTGAAATGTACTAACAAGCAAAACAAAAAATCACACAGTGCAAATTAAACATTCCCTCTGATCAGTAACCAGTGAAGGGTTGGAACAGGTTCTTCTAATTCAGACATTCAGAATTCAATTTCTACAGAACAGTCTAAATAGTTTACATTTACATTAAGACATTTGACGGTTTTATCGAAAGTGACTTGTATGTCAGACAAAGATCAAACCCACAGTAGAGGAACAAATAAAGAACAGTTTTAAAGTAATGGTTTTGTAATGGGTTCAAACCAGCACAGGGGTCCAAGTGAAGCCTTACCGAAAAACGAAATATTAAAGATTAGTACATTAATATTCAACAGCACAGTACTATTCAGTTGGACCTTTTAGAAACTAGACCAGATGTCTTTGTCAATCTCCACGTGGCGTGAGGTCACTGACTTTGGAGGAGGAATCACTCTCAAAAGGGTACAAAAGCACATCCTCTCTCAGTGGCCAGAAGAACCGGTTGACTCCGGCAACGTGTATGCACTTTACCTGCACATGTGTGTCCATGACCTCCTGAATGACTCCTGGGTAAATGTCTTCTTCATATTTAAGGGCACACCACTGGCCAATTGAATCAGGACGCCACAGCCTTTCATTCTCTTTGCTGTTGCCTTTAGGTGCTTGAGGCAGTGAAGGGGTCGTTTGCTGAACCTCAAAACTAAAAGTATGAGTGTCATCATAGCGACACTCATAACTTTGTCTGGCGGTGCAAGGGCAACTTACATCTCGATACAAGATCTCTCCTGGTGCCCCTGTGACCACCTGGTGGATACGCATAGTTGAGGGCATTGCTGGCAGATGACTTGGCATCTTGTTAATTGCTTCATCCACAAGATTCTCTCTGATGTAGAACACCCTAACTCAGTGGTACTCAACCTTGTCCTAATCAGGAGCCACATTGACGAAAAAATATTTTTGCAAGAGCCACAATCCAAAAGCGCTCCTTTCCTCCCTGAAACCATTATGCATTTGAGAATATGGATAATAGTAATATGTTACTAAGGAATGAAACGCATAATGTACAGTGCAATAACTGTGATTTATTATTTTCACTGCAACCACAAAACACACATTGCTGATCATCACTGCCCATAACAACAGATAACAGACAGCATGTTTACTGATCATCACTGCCCATAACAGATAACAGACAGCATGTTTACTGATCATCACTGCCCATAACAACAGATAACAGACAGCATGTTTACTGATCATCACTGCCCATAACAACAGATAACAGACAGCATGTTTACTGATCATCACAGCCCATATAACAGCAGATAACAGACGGCATGTTTACTGATAATCACTGCCCATAACAACAGATAACAGACAGCATGTTTACTGATAATCACAGTCCATATAACAGCAGATTATAGACAGCAGGGGTTGTCAGAAGAGTAATGTTGTACTTACTTCACACTCAATGTGATTTCTGACACTCCTTCTGCCGCACAAGTGATTTGAAGTCGGGCTCTGCGCTGGAAACGGCGATCCGAAGGGCCTCTGTTGTGTGCTGCAGACTCAATCTGTTTCGGTTGCGACATTTTATTTTTGAGAGCGCAGAGAATGCTGCTTCACACCGGTATGTGGACGGAAACATTGAGATGATGCGTCTTGCCAGTCTGGAGATATTTGGTAGATGCCCCACCAGTTTCCAAAAGTCCACGACATCTGTAATCCGAAACTGACGCTGAAGTTCATCTGAGCTCTTTAACTCCACGAACTTCATTTGAAGCTGCACAAGTCCGAGCTGGTCGCTTATTTGCTTCATTTCAAGTAGAAAGTAGAAAAATATTGCTATGGTCCTTGAAGTCGTGGAATCTTGATGTGTAGTTTTGCTTGAGCTCAGTTAGCACGTCACAGAATTGTGATTGACAGGGCAGGAGAGCGTCTGCATCCATCGCCATCACTTTCTGCACGGTGGGGAAGAAATGGTAATCAGAACCACGGACACTTTGTTCGAGTACATCCAGTTTGTCAGAAAATACTCTGACAGCCGTGTAGAGCTCATACACGGTCTTGTTTCTTCCCTGCATCTTGAGATTAAGTTCGTTCAAGTGCTGCGTAATGTCACACAGGAACGCAACAGACAGCACCCACTCTTTATCATCCAAAAAGGAAAATCGGGAAGTCTCCCCTTGGCCGACAATGAAGGATTTCAGGGGTTCAAGCAGGTCCATGAAATGTGCAAGCATACGTCCTTTAGACAGCCATCTGATCTCGGTGTGGAACACCAAATCTCCATAGTGAGTGTCAAACTCCTCACACAGCAGTTTAAAATGTAAGTGGTTTCTTCCACGGGCCCTGATATAATTAACCACTTCGATTACATTTGCCATCACTTCATTCAGACATTTGAACTTAGCAAACAAGGCTTGTTGATGCACAATACAATGGTATGAGAAAATACCCTCCGCAGCAACCCCGCCGTTTTTCAGCGTTTCTTTGAGCAAAGCCACGGCTCCGTTCCTCTTACCAAGCATCGCCGGTGCGCCATCTGTTGTGAATGCTGTGATTTTTTCTGGTCCAATGTTAAACTTTTCTAATGTTTTCAGCACAGTGTTTTTTATTTCAATGCCCGTTGTTCCATTTTTCAGTGAAACCATGTCAAGCAGTTCTTCTGTAATGTCAAACTTACTGTTGATCGCTCGGATAAAGATGAGTAATTGTGGCGTGTCATTGATATCCAAGCTTTCGTCCATTGCAAGGCTGACAAACTCAGCGGATGACAGTTTGTCCTTAAGAGTATGTGCCCTCCTAGCTACAGTAGAATCCGACAGTTGCATTTTTTTTACCTCTCGTTCCAGGTCTTTTTTCTCAGGAAACAACGTTGAACAAGCCAGCAGTATGCAATCCTTCACCATTTCTCCATCAGTATATGGCTTCATCTTTTTCATCAGTTCATGTGTGATTTTGTAGGATGCCTCTGTCGCTCTTTCACTCGTATTAGTGTGGAATAAGTTTTTTTGAGCAGTTCGGTTCTGTTTGAGTCTCGCCAGCTTTTCGACCCTCACCTCTCCACCTTTCGGAAAGTCGGTACTGAACTTCGGGTGTTTTGTGTCGTGATGGCGCTGCAAATTGGACCTTTTAAATTGTGAAATGACGTTGTCACAAAGCAGGCAGATGCATTTTCCCGAACCGGTGGAGACGAAGAAAAACTCGAGTTCCCAGTCCTCTTTAAATGTTCGATATTCCTCTTCATATTTTCGTTTCCTATATTCCTTTGTCATTTTTACATAGTGCTGTAAGCTAATTTTCCCAGTGTGACGGAGCAATTATCTCGCGCACCTGCAACCAGAGCGCGAAACCTGCAACCAGAGCGCGAAACCTGAAACCAGAGCGCGAAACCTGAAATAATTTGTGATTGGTTGTTCAGAGGGATTGGGGGACGGCTTAATAGACTGATGTGTGTGATGACTGATGTGTGACTTGTGAGTGATAATGAAATGTTGATGAATTCTGCTGACAATGTTTTTGTTTTTCGTTTTTTAAAGATTGTTTTAGATTATTTTTTTTTTAAGTAGGACTTAAAAGAGCCGCAACTAGTCTTAAAGGAGCCGCATGCGGCTCGCGAGCCGCGGGTTGAGTATCGCTGCCCTAACTATTCCGCTGTTGACCAAAGCACTGTAGAGATGTTCTGCTGAAGGTATGTCATGACCTTGGCTAACAAGCCTGTCAGCCGTTCGCTTCAGGAGGCCTCCCACTCCATCTGGAGCACCCTTCCCATGGCTTGCTTAAAAAAGTTCCATGTCCCCCTTATGAAACCATGGTTCATCAGCTCTGTGCTGAAGAGGAACAAGTTTCCCTTCCGTCTGTATTGCGTGCATGGACCGTCACTGAAGAAATGCACCACCTCGACAGAAGGATACGAGGCTTTCAATTCATCCAGGATGGGGGACAAATGTGCCCAAATGGCAGGTGGGCCTTTCTCCTTTGATGCCGAAATTGTGCCAAAGCACATGTGCTCTGCTGTCCCATGAAGAATTCCTGTGTGGAGCGTTGCTTGCTTCTGGTTTGGGGCAAAGTGCATTGCCGCTGCAAGCTTACATGAGTAGTTCTCCGAAAAATCCACATGAATCAAGCATTCTTGGTTGGTCATACTTTTTCTTAATTCACGGTAGTGGGTGAACTGGCTTTTAATGTTAAATGTATGCGGTTTGAAATGTCTTAATTGGCCTTGAAACATCTCCAGCAGATCCGCCAACACTATGTCCTTTTTCTTCTTCACAGTGATTTTCATGGGGACCTTGTCCTTTTTACCATCTTTGTTTTTCTTTTCTCTGATGACTGTTTCAGTTGACCACTGAGTGAGTTCGACATTTGCCTGAAGGTTAACTTCTGCTGCTATGGCAAACTCCTGTCCTTTGCAGTGGGGACACTCGTTGTACATGCAGTCCTTTGAATTTGGATTGCAGCTTATTGATGTCAGGTCTTCCATGTCCACGCTCCTAATTAACTTGAGAGTGTGAAGCTTTTCAGCCAGAAAGGAAAGATTCTCATGAACCTTGCAAAGACAGGTTTGTCTGTCTGCAAGTGTTGGGTTAACTACCCAGAAGGGACGCATACGACAGAACAAGGAGTAAGAGAGATTGTAATTAGGATGTTCAGTGAGACATTTCCTGTGGAGGTTTCTCAGGGTATCATTTAAAAACCTCTTCTGTTTCTTTATCTTCCGCCTGGTGATTGTTTGTGCTTTGCCTGCTGTCAATCGGCTGCTTTCATCCCTCGTCAGGGAAGCAATGACGCTGTCTTGAATTCGGAAGCATAGGCTTCGGTACTTTATATTGCCTTGAGCAGGATTCTTGTTCCTCTTTCTGGAGATGTGTAGCGCTGTACGAACTTTTTGTAATCCATACTTTTTAAGGATCCTCCCAGTTAGCATTTGTGACATTGCCTGCCTGTGTGTTCTCCTTTCGGTGGTGGCAAAGGCGTCCTTGATGTTGGCCATGAGGGCATGATGAACAAGCAATGATCTCCGCACTTCGCCAGAAACAGGGACATTGTGTAGCAGTCGCCTTGTTTTTGATGCCGGGGACTATCAGACCGCACAGCGTCTTTTGCGTAGTTTGTCTGTTTTTGTTTTGTTTCCTGAGCAAATGTTTCAGTTTTTGTATCTCTGTGTAATTTTGAGTGTTCTCTCCTGGCCTTTTTTCTTCCAGCTTTTTTCTGTCTGAAATAAACAAAATAAATTACGTTACAGATAATGTGCTGTGTATACAGCATTTTAATGGAAACCTTTTACTTTGTTACACAATTTTCCTGTTGAAAACATAAACCTGTTTCTACCGTGTTTCCTGAGGTTGATGGACAACTTGGCTGTCTGGACTGTCTGGTGGTGTAGCTAAGTTGTCAAGCCTGTGCTGTCTTTCTCTGCTTCTCTGCTGTGCCTTCCTCCAATAGGCCCTCTTGCTTCTTTTATCTCTGTCACTCATCTCTGCCACTGTTTTCACCTTTCCTTCTGATCTGAACCTGTGCCATGCCTCTCTCTGCTTCTCTATACAGGACTGTCTCAGAAAATTAGAATATTGTGATAAAGTTCTTTATTTTCTGTAATGCAATTAAAAAAACAAAAATGTCATACATTCTGGATTCATTACAAATCAACTGAAATATTGCAAGCCTTTTATTATTTTAATATTGCTGATTATGGCATACAGCTTAAGAAAACTCAAAAATCCTATTTCAAAAAATTAGAATAGTTCCTCAGACCAAGTAAAAAAAAAAAGATTTATAACAGCAAAACACAATCAAACATTTGAAAATGTCCATTAATGCACTCAGTACTTGGTTGGGAATCCTTTTGCACGGATTACTGCATCAATGCGGCGTGGCATGGAGGCAATCAGCCTGTGGCATTGCTGAGGTGTTATGGATGCCCAGGATGCTTCAATAGCGGCCTTTAGCTCATTAGCATTGTTGGGTCTGGTGTCTTTCAGCTTCTTCTTCACAATACCCCACATATTCTCTATGGGGTTCAGGTCAGGGGAATTTGCAGGCCAATCGAGGACAGTAATGCCATGGTCAGTACACCAGTTACTGGTGGTTTTGGCACTGTGGGCAGGTGCCAGATCATGCTGGAAAATGAATTCCTCATCTCCATAGAGCTTTTCAGCAGACGGAAGCATGTAGTGCTCTAAAATCTCTTGGTACACAGCTGCATTTACTCTGGGCTTGATGAAACACAGTGGACCAACACCAGCAGCTGACATGGCTCCCCAAACCATCGCTGACTGTGGGAACTTCACACTGGATTTCAAGCAACTTGGATTTTGCTCCTCTCCAGCCTTTCTCCAGACTCTGGCGCCTTGACTTCCAAATGAAATACAAAACTTGCTTTCGTCTGAAAAGAGGACTTTGGACCACTGTGCAACTGTCCAGTGCTTCTTTTCCTTAGCCCAAGTCAGACGCCTCTTCCGTTGTCTTGAGTTCAGAAGTGGCTTGACCATGGGAATACGGCTATTGTAGCCCATTTCCCGGATACGTCTGTGAACAGTGACTTTTGATACCTGGACTCCAGCTTCAGTCCACTGTCTTTGAAGCTCCCCCAAATTCTGGAAGCGACTCTTCTTCACAATGCTGTTAAGGCTGCGGTCATCTCTCTTGGTTGTGCAGCGTTTCCTGCCACATTTCCCCCTTCCAACAGACTTTTTGTGGATGTGCTTTGAAACTGCACTCTGTGAACAGCTTGCTCTTTGAGAAATTTATTTTCTCTTTTCGCCTGCTCCATAGGTGACAGATGAGAGGTTAGTTATATTGGAATGAGTAGGAGGCAGTTCTGCACTTGGAGGTCCTAGTGCAAACCCAAATGATTCATCCAGTGGTGCAACATGGCTTGCACTGTGTTGGGATTCCAATGGATGTTATCTTTGATGGTGTAAAATAGAAGGGCAGGCAACTTTGGGAGGTGGGTTGTATGCGGCTGCCAAGATCTGATGGAGTTTGTCAATATGCCATTAAAAGCTTCCATACATAGGGTGGTGGCCCTTGGGGGATTGTTGGAGTAATTCAACAATGGGACATAGATTTGGGCATGTGATTCTGGTGATCCTCAGGAGACGACGGAGGTCCTTGATGATAGTTGTGGTTGTTTGGGTGCGTAAACAATTGTTAATGCCAATAGAAAGGATCACTTGACTGACTGTGGGTATAGGGGAGGTGTGTTTCTGGAGGATGAAAGTCATGTGTCTAATGGTGGCCCCAGGGAAGCTATCTATTTGGATGGATTTATGGTGGCAAGGGGGGATTCTGGCTAGCAGAGAGTCCCCCAAAATCAAAGTAGTATTCCTGAGTGGAAGGGACCATTCTGTGGCTTTGCGGTTGGAATAGGGGTGGACGACAATAATTCCTTTACCCGTCAGAAAGCCTGAGTTATTATGGGGTGATGAGGTAATGGATGATGATGAGAGGTAGGGGGAAGAAGGAAGGGAGGGTAGAGGAGAGGGGGGAGAAACAGGTGAGGTCAATGGTTAATCTTTTCCATAAGGAAGAGGAGGTGGGCGATGATACGGAGGTCGATGAGGGAATGACAGGGATAGGAGGCTGGGGATACCTGAAGGAAAAGTGAGAGTATTGGGAAGGCGAGGGGGGACGTAAGGCAATCTGCAAGGTCTCTGGGGTAGTGGTAAGGATGGAAACGATATAGGGTTGGTGATGTCCAGAGGGGGGGTAGATGGATGGGGATCCGAGGAGTTGAGAAGAGAGTGTAAAGCTGAAATGGACGAGGGAGTGAGTTTGTTGTGGTACCGTTTACGGGCCCATATGATAGCCCTATCAAATGCATCTGAACAAAAAGGGGGCAAGTCAGCACTAAGGACCGTGAGGTCAGAGTAGTGGGTTTTCAGGATTTCCAGGTTGCGTTGTAACCACATTCCTGTGTTATCTTCAACCAGTTTTAAAGTATGACAGTTAGGGGCTGCTGGTTTTATGAAGGAAGTGAGGAATTGTGCTTTTCTGGCCATACCGGTATCATAGAAGGGTATGGGCCCCAGTATAATTGATGTAAGTAATACATAGTAAGAAACACATATCTTTAAAAGAGAAGGAAAACAAGAATGTGTGGGGGTAGCACAATGGTTAACAATCACAAACAATAATAAAACAAGGCTCTGGCAAGGGTTAGGTGAAGAAATAGAGGTCCCCTGTCACCATCTAGTGGTGACAGGGGAGAGCACGGGCACATGTTTAACACTGAATTTGTTAAAAGATAACCATTGTTGCTGTTAGTTTAAAATAATAATTTAAACACATAAAACAGGCTGATTGTAATGGGTGGAAACTAAGGGGTAAGGGTTGAGCTTAGGGTTAGGATAAGGGTTAGAAGCAATTCCATATACTGGAAGGGCAGCTGAGGGGACAAGACGCCATCACCACGACCGGGAGGCCCGGGCCCGAATCCGGCCAGGGGCGGCGGCCGGGCATCGCCGAAACCCACAGGCGACATGGAGGAAAGTCTCCAAGCTCACCTCTTCATGCTGTTCTCCTTTGGTCGAGGGACTAGGAGGGGTGCTAATAGTTTAAAAGAATAATTTAGACATAAAAAGGCAGCTGATTGTCCTAACCCTTTACCTATTACAGAGTGAGAAGGAGGGGTTGAGATAATGTTAAAGGGTAGGAGAAAACTGGGGAGTGGTTGGGTTTAGGATAGGGAGAAATAATATTGATAAGGGTTGAGGTTAGGGTTAGGATACGGGTTAGGAGCGGTTAGGGGTTAGGGCCTGAGATGGTGAGTTGATCTGGTGAGTGTAGTTGGAAGTGGGTGACCAAGGGGGTTGGGAGTCGACCTTCCCCAATGTTGTACAGATGTTGTTTGAGACGGATGAGTATGGTATCTTTGGTTTCTCCTATGTCGTGTTTTTTTACAGGTGTTGCATGTGATGATGTAGACTATGTTGCTGTTATTAAGAGAGAATGAACCGAGGGCAGGGAAGGCTGCTCCACTGTATTGGTTATGTATGTATTTTCTGTTGATGTAGCGGTGACTATGTTGTGTATGTGGTAGGGCTCTGTTGCTGCTAAATTTGGAATGTATGAGTATGTCGTGTAGGCTGGGATTTTTCCTGTAGGCTGATATGACCCTGTGTTCGAAGAAATAAGGTTGTGACTGGAGGAGGGAAAAGTTATTTTTGACAGTCCGGTGGAATCCTGTGATGGTGTGGGAGAAGGTGGAGACAAATGGAATGAGATGACAGTTAGGGTCAGGTGGGGGATGGTTAGGGTTAGGGTCCGGAGGTGGAGGATGGTCAGTGGATGGGTGGTGCAGACCTTGGACGGGTCCCATGGGGTTGGGGTTAGGGTTGTCGGTGGGGGATTGGTCCTGGCAGTCTCCACGTCCCAATCGGTTAGGGTTAGGGAAGAGGCGGTTGGGATGCCGACCCTGGTTTGGGTGGGGGGAATCAGGGTGGGAGTGTGGGTCCGGAAAAGGATGCAGACCCTGGTTAGGGTGGGGGGGGGGGGGAGTCGGGAGTGGAGAGGGTTGTTGGGAGTGGAGAATGGTCCGAGTCCGTGACCTGAGGTGGATCTCCTCCAGGGGAAGGAGGGGGAGGAGGGCGAGTGGGAGCGAGGCTGGCCAAGGTAGCATTCTTGATATGACGGAGGAAGCGTTTTGAATAGCCCCTTGTTTGGAGGCTGTGGAAGAGGATCCTGACGGAATGATGGAAATCAGACCGTTTGGAGGAGATGCGGTGAAAACCGATGATTTGAGATTTAATAATACCTGGAAAAGTGTGTTTGGGATGATAGCTGCATATTTATGTAGTCGTGAATGTGTGTCTGTTGGCTTAAAATAAACCTTTGGGAGTATTTTTTTGTGTGTGTTGTTGAGGGGTTGGAAGAAGACTGTAGTATCTAGGAAGTTGACTGTGTGTTGATTTATAGTGTACTTGACTGTGATGGTGGCTGTTGAGGGTGTTGATAAACTGTGGGAAGAGGGAAATGTCATGAGGCCAGATACCGATTATGTCGTCCAGGAATCGACGGTACAGAGATGGTAGATGGGTGCACTTGGCCAGTGCTCCTCGCTCCCACTCGCTCATGTATATGTTAGCGTAGGAGGGGGCAAATCGCTGACCCATGGCCGTTCCGTGGATTTCAAGGTAATGTTGGTCATTAAAAGTAAAATCGTTGTTTTTAAGGCAGAGGGCGAGTAGGGAGAGTAAGTGCTTGTCCGGTCGTTTATGGTATGGGTATTTGGCGAGGAGGGAGGTAACAGAAAGGAGTCCTAAGTCGATGTTGATGTTGGTGTATAAGCTGTCTATGTCAATGGTAAACAGATAGGCTTGGGTGGGAACGACCATGGGTCTGGTGATCTGCAGAAAGTGGTAGGTATCTTTGAGGTAGCTGGGGTGTTGGGTGGAAAGGGGGCCTAAGTGGTGTTCTATGTAATGGGAGATGTTGTAGGTAGTGCTGCTGCAGTCAGATATGATGGGTCTGCCAGGAGGAACTTCAAAGGGAATGGTCCAGGTGGAAGGGTCTTTATGGATCTTTGGCAGTAGATATAACTGGCGAAGGCGGGGTGCATCGGGTCCAAGGGTTAGGGTTTTAGTGTTGGGGTTAGGGGTTAGGGTTAGGTTAGGTAAGAAATAAAGGTCCCCTGTCACCATCTAGTGGTGACAGGGAAGAGCACGGGCACATGTTTCTTATCTGCCTTAATAAATAGGATAAAACCAATGCTGTTATTTTTAAATTAATTGTAGGGTGTAGGACAGGTTGAGGTTAGGTTTTGGGAAGGAAAAATGATTAGGTAAGGGCTGGGGAGTGGTTAGGGTAAGGAAAAAAGGGGATGGGTTAAGTTGGACAGTATAGGGTTAGGTGAGAGGGGAAGGAATCCTAGGGGACAGGAGAGTTTAAGGTTAGGTTTTGGAAAGGAAAAAAGGTTAGGATTAGGTAAGGGGTTGGGGAGTGGTTATGGTTAGGGTAAGGAAAAAAAAGGGATGGGTTAAGTTGGACAGTATAGGGTTAGGTGAGAGGGGAAGGAAGGGTTAGAGCCAAACTAATTTGCTCCTCCTAGGTAGTTGTGGGGGAAGGGGGGGGGGGGGCATTCAGGGTCACCATTGCCTAGAATGGCAGCCACCGAAGGAAGGGGAGTAGGTCCACTAGTAGGTAGGGGGCAAGGCTGGGGGGAGCCTGGAGAATTGTGCTGTGGGAGATTTAATTGTGAAAGCCCAAAAAAATCAGGGGAATACAGGGATTCTGGGGTCCAGGTGGAAGGGGAGGAGTGGGTGGAGGCAGACGTATGGCTAAGAGCAAGGCTTGTTACTCTGCCACGTGTAATGGGTCCTGCCGGGGTAGAATGGCATTGGCTAAGGGGGGGTAAAGGTGAAGTTGAAAGGGGACACCCAGATCCAATGGTTGTTGGAGGGGTGGATATAACTAAAAGTGGGGGGGTCGGTCCACTGATCGACGGAGTGGCCCGTATTGGGGGGATAGATGCAGTTATGGGGGGGCAGGTAGATACCAAAATTGGCAGGGGGGTCCGTGTCCCATGAGGGGGGCTAGGGTTAAGGTTAGTGAGTTGGGGAGGGAGTGGTAAAGAAAGAGGAGAAGGGATAGTATTTGTGTGTGAAGGAAAAGTAAGAGTATTGGGAAGACTAATACTCTTAGGGTGGTGGAGCGAGTTCTTCGAGAGGTTTGAAGTCTCTGTGGCAATGGTAGGGGTGGAAAAGAGGTAGGGTTAGTGATGTCAAGAGGGGGGGTAGGTGGGTGGGGGTGGGAGGGGTTTAACAGGGAGTGCCAGGCAGAGATGGATGTAAGATAAGGAGATGGGGGTAAGCTTGCTGTGGTAACGTTTCCGTGCCCAAATAGTGGCCCTGTTAAGAGCCTCTCTATTGAAAGGGGCCAGGTCAAAACCAAGGTCCCTGAGGAGGTCAGTATAATGGGTCTTTAGGATATCCAAATTATTTTGCATCCAACCTCTAGTGTTCTCTTCCAATAGGTTTAAGGTTTTATTATTGGGGGCTGCTGGTTTAATAAAGGAGGTCAACAGTTGTGCTTTCCTCGTCATACGGGGTTAGGGTTAGGTTGTTTAAGGGTTAGGGTTAGGTTGTTTAAGGGCCACCAGATCTCCCCATGTCGCCCAACGACTTCATGGTTGTACAGAGATCCAAGGAAAGGCACGCGCACTAGATGACGTGTCGGCTCATGCCCTAGCTTAGCATCATGACTGAGTCATAAGTGTGTAAAGGTGAAGTAGACAGGGTAATTTAAGCTTGAAGGACAGAGACAGGGAGGCTAGCTGTGGTTATGGCGGACACCTCCCCTTGCCGCAATGGCTGTATCTGTTTATGGCCAATTTCCATTCGTCACCCCGAAGGGTTCGTTCCAAAAAAGGGGTAGGAAGGAAAGGTCAGAGTGAAAAAGTGGGGAGATAATGTGGTTTAGATTTAGGCAAAGAGCCAGAATGGTCAAGGTTAATGGTCAGATTAAGGGTAAACTGGTATTATTAGGGAACAAAATAGTCCACAGTTAGACTAAAGATGGTCTATTATTTGATATTTAATTAAGAGTGGACCATAAGTGGATTTTAATTGTTTGATTTGAAGGTCAGATAGCCATTTGTGAAGATGTATTTAAGGGAAATTAAATGAAAGACCTCTCAGTGTCAGTAACGCATCCCACCAGTTCAGATCGGGTCTCACCAAGCCGGGAGAACCGGGTCCAAAGAACATTAGTTGCACCCGGACACCGCTCAATCCGGTCAGAACCAACCCCCCCACCCAGTCATGTTAGACTCGGAACCGACTGAGGGAATTACCATTCCAGTCCAAATAAAGTCCCCAAAACCGGATGGGGGTCCAGTCCAAACAAACGTCGCCGTGTCAAAGTACCACCTGTTCAGAAAGAACCACACCTCTCCTTATCAGTCATGGTAGACCGAGGTCTGACTGAGGAAACAACCAAATTACATTTCTAAATTCAATTCGAATTAAGAGATTTAGAGAAAATGTACCATAAGTGGATTTTAATTGTTTGATTTGAGAGTCAGATAGCTTGTAATGGAGAAGTACTTTAGGATTAGGCAAGGAGCCAGAGTGGTTAGGTTTAGAGGTTAAATTAAAGTGCCTGTGACACGAGTTTCCCCCATCATCCAAACCCATCAATTTGAGTAAATATTTTCCCCTTGAAAACTGTTACTGAACTGATTTTGGATATTTGTACTTTGATTAATTAATCTGCCCTTCAATGTTGACCATTTTCTGGATCTTCTCGGGGATTCTTCAAGTCCCGCCAAATTACGTGTGACGTCAATGCGGGCACAGCGCTCCAGCTGCACCGTTCAGGATCCCAGCATCTGCATGTAAACACGATGGCGCACACAGCAGCAAGCTCAGACAGCGATCACAGTTTAATTTTGAACGTGTCTGAGAGCTCATATGAGGCTGAAGGATCGGTTTATGTTGCATCTGTTAGAAGTTTAGGAATTAGGTGCGTCAATATGGGCGATCATACGGTCATGTAGCCAGTGGTGGAATGGGACTAAAAATCTTCCCGGGACTCTCGACTCCGCACACTGAGTTGATCTCTTTTCTATAGACGCCGGAGGCGGGCAGCGTCAGGTAAAACAAGTTATTAAGCCTTCCCAAACCTGAGCCTCACGCGCCGCCTATGGGGGATGTGATAGTGACTTATCCGACCGGCCCACTTCGGTACCGGCCCATCGGGATTCGTCCCGATGGCCAGTCCGCCACTGCACCCAGCCCACGTAAACTGTCAACGGGGGGAGCCTCGCTGCGGGGAGACGGTGGACCTAGTGTCCCGATCGGAGTGGGAATAATAATAATAATAATAATAATAATCTGTGCATTTTATCCATTAATTTCCCAACATTGTGGTAAAAACACACGTTTAATCCACGTTACTACAACTACACAAAGCATCGGTTCGTTTTCTCATCAGGAAATGCAAACCAGCTCAAACAAACGATTTTTAATCATCATCCTCACGATCATTTAATGTATCATATGTTCGCCGAATTGACATGAAAGCACTAATAAATGTAGTTTCATCTACTTGAGTTTACAACTACAAAAATAATCGATTTGTTTTTATATCACATCCTACGGGAGGAAATTCAGCAGCTCTCACTGCCGATCTGTAATCCTAATTTAATCATCATCTGCACCACGATCATTTATGTTTATGTTCGCCGAATTGACATGAAAGCACTGACAAATATGAATATACTGTAGTCAACTTCATTAAAACATTATTAACGTGCCTAAACTCAGTAATTCACCATTTCTACGCATAACAACACACAACGCGCAGTGAAGCGTTCCCGCATTGACGTCACTTCCGGCTTCCCCCAAAACCTCAAAATGAGTCGAAGGAATTTTCCTGCGATGTTCGAAATTATTGATATTTATCGAAACGGTATCGCTTTTTCTTTTTTAAACTGACGGTTCGAGATTACTAGTAGCTCACTATTTCATTGCACAACAGTTGCTGGGTGGCTGTCACAGGCACTTTAAGGATAAGATAGTCTATTAATTGATGAATATTAACTTAAGTTTAGGCATAAAGTCTGAGTGGATAGGTTTAGAGGTTAAATTAAGGATAAGATAGTCTATTAATTGATTAATATTAACTTAAGTTTAGGCCTAAGTCTGGGTGGTTAGGTTTTAGGTGTAACATTAAGGATTAGATGCTGAATTTATGGTCGAAAATTGGAGAATTATTATTCTCTCCTAATTAGTAGTCTGTAAATGAAGAAAAAGTAGCTGTGTGGAGTAAATGGTCAAAATAGCCATAATGAACGGGAACAGCTGTTATAAGTCTCTCACAATAGAGGTCTTAGGGGGACACAATAGTCTTCTTATTTTTATTGAGATTAAAGTGATCTCATAATAATGGATAATATAATTATGTTGAGTATCTGAGTCCGACTAGTTAGATTTAGAGGTAAAATTAAGGGTAAAAAATGGGTGTATTGATTTCTACTAAAAATAATGAGAAGTAAAATGATACTTAGTTAAAAATATAATAAAAAGTTTAAAGTGAAACATATTCAATGCTGAGATTTAATGTTGAAAAATAAGGTCAAGTAATACAAATATTTATGAACCAGATATATTCGAGTTGTGTAAAAAGACCCGACCGGTTTAATTAAAACAGTTTGTTATTTTAGAATATAAGTGAGCTAAATATTATGTTTATCAGAGAGATATAGTACATGATAAGTGATTTGTGGACTTACTGCTGTAGTAGGCCTTCATTTGTGGTCTCCTACCTCCATCTAGTGGTGACAGAGGGGAGTGCGGGCACCTTTTCGTCATCAGGTCTGTTAAACCTAATACATGTAATGTTGTTATTGTTATTAACACCAGAGGGATAGAATAAATACTGAGAGATAAGAGACTTTAAAAAAAAAATAGATTTGTGTAAGAGAAAAGTGCATTATTAATAGTTTTTTGTGGTTTGAATTAAAAGACCAATAGTATTTCAGTCAGACATATACATACATTTTAATAAAATTAATCTGTCTTGTTATACCTAAATAATGTAAAAAGTAGGAACATCTGAAGATCCGGTTGCCATACATTGTAATCTACAAACAGAGAGGGTACTATGTGTGGAGAAAAATTGTGAGATAATCATATTGGGAGAAGTAGCTTGTGTGTTATGCAATATAATTAGTGAGTCAGAAAGAGGGTTTTTATGTTATTTATTTGTTCGAACATATTTCAATACACATATATCTTATCTGAACATTCAGTATATCCCAAAGTACTGGGTAGGGAGAGGATATACTTGGATTAGGAATGTTTGTGACTAGAGGGGAAGTAAAGCCTTCCAGTGGGCCCACATCTTTGTTGCTGTCCCCTGTGTCCAGTGCACGTGGTCCCTTTCAGTGGAAAAGTTCTTCCCATCAAGTTTTGGTATATGTCCTGGGGTTCGTTCGATTAGTGTGTTTAATTTTTTGATGTTTTTAATAGTTTTGGGTGGTAGTCCTGGGGAGAAGTTGATGCTGGGAATGTGTATGTTTGCGTTGGGGAACGTCTTCATGGCTGAAGACAGTAATTGTGTTAGGTTATTTTCCAGGATTGCGGCGTTCTCTGTGTTTCGGTCGTTCACGCCGAAACAGAGGAGGACCTCTTTGGTATCCTTAGATTCTGGGGTGTTGTACTTGAGAAGGTGGGTAGCTTGGATCAAGTTTGCCCCCGGGTAACTGTCTACTTGAATTTGGTTGTTGTGTATCAGCGGAAGGCGGGAAATGTTGGAAGACCCTATTATTAGGATTTCCCGGTTAGGGGTTAAAAACCAGTGTTTCTTTTTGTCCCCATGGTATTCGTGGCGTTTGGTCAGGTTTGTTGGATAGCTTGGAGGAGAATTGTAATCTTCAGAAGCGAGCGACCTAGGATATTTTGGTTCAGGTTCAGGGAGAATTTTGTTGGTGACAAGGGTTCTCCTTAGAGCCTCACTTCCAGGACGGCGGGTGGTTAGGGGTATTATGGGAGATAGGCCTAGGTTTTGGGAGACCACCCCCACAATCAGTGTTTGAGTGTTGAGGTACAGTCACCAAAGGTAAGTTCGTCTTGGATAAGGCCATGGGCGTCAGTGAGGGCATGATGTCACCCAAATGGGATTGTCCACCAGTTGGACATTGTGGATGTCGGTTTCTAATCTTTTTGCGTCGGGTGGTAGGAATGGTGGTGTCAGGGGTTAGGATTCTTTGGTAAGAGATCCTGATACCCATCATGTTAAGATCCTCGGCTGTTTGGATGAAAATCTCCTTTTGGATGTTGTGGTATTTAGATGTAGCCCATTTTACGGCCACTACCCAGGCCCGTTGTACATCCTCTTTTGTCAAATTTGTGAGTTTGGAGAGTAGAGTCGAGATTGTGCGTGTATAGTGCTCGTCAGTTATTTGTAATCCCGTTTGAAGCCAGTTATTGGCATTTCCTTGTAGGAGGTGGGAGGTGTCTAATGTCGGAATGCAAGGTTGGAATGTGTTGGCCAATTGGATTTTCATCTGAATCACACCTGGGAGAACATTTGTTGAGCCCTGGATAGTTTTTCTGATGGTCTGTTGGTGATGGTAGGTACGTAGTATACCAAAGATGCTCCTGGTTAGTGTTCTGAAATCTGTTAGTTCTCTGGCAGCCATGTTGGAGTTGTTTTTTGGAAATCTATGAAAGGAGTATAGAGGGACAAATAATTAATATAAGTAATTGTACATTTCAATAATGACTAATGGCGTATGAAAGTTTCTAAGTTTTTAAGAGTGAATCTAGGAGGGCATTTATACGTCTTTATTTAGTAAAATTGGTTAGTTAACCGTTTCTGCTCCTTAATTTATCCGCAAAGTTTTGTGGTCCGACTAAGGTACAAATAGTATATCTATTGATGACTATGGTTAGAAAGTAGGGTGAGCACAGTCAGAGAGTACAATGTACAAGAGTAGGTCAGTGTCTACGTTCCACACTCCGCAGTCGGACTAGACTTTCTCTGTTAACCTGTTACCCTCTAACAGAACCTCGGGGGGCCGAAAGGGGAAAGGTTTTTGACATTAGAGTGTTAAAAAGGCCTGTTTTAACTATTTTTAGATTTCCAATTTTTTAGCGCCAAACTCTGATATTAAAATCGATTGGGGGAATATTCAAAGTATTCACGCTGAAGGGGTCCTCTATATTTATCCGTATGTTTAGTTAAATTCCTTAAATGTATTGTGTCTACCTATGAAAGTGAAGAGTATGGACCTCAGTAGGTATAGTCCTGTAGTCCACCGACAGTAGGATTTTTAACCTTGTATTTACTTCATCGGTTCCCCAATACCTATTTTTTGTAAAAAAGTGTTTTTAATATATTTATTTAAAAAACGGTTTTTATATATGTATATGTCTATACACATAAGTTAAAATATACAACAATTTGGATTTGTTTCTTTAGAAAACAGTTTTTATTTATTTGTTGGAACATATTCAAATAAACATATATTTTAACTGAATATTGAATATATGTTTTGGAGATCTGTGAAAGGAGTATAGAGAAATAAAGAGACTAAAGAAATTGTAAATATCAATAATGAGTTATATTGGTGTATGAGAATTTCTAAGTTTTTATGAGTGAGTTTAAACGGGCATTTAAACGCCTCTACTCAGTAAAATTGGTTAATTAATTGCTTCTATTAATTAGTCTAACTATCAAGTTTTGTGGTCCGATTACGGTTTAAATAGTACATCTGCTAATAACTATGGTGAGGAAAAAGGGTGAGGACAGAGAGTACATTGTACAAGAGTAGGTCAGTGTCTACATTCCACACTCCGCAGCCGGTCTAGGCTTTCTCTGTTAACCTATTACCCTCTAATGGGACCCCCGAGGGGGTCTGAGAGGGAAAAGGTTTGTATTTGAAAATAGAGAGGTAAAGAGGTGAACTATTTTAAATATTTTTAGATTTAGATTTTTTTAACCTTTTTTTAAAAACCTTTGTTTAACCCCCCCGGAAATATTGTTCCCAGGTTTCTGATCCAGTTTCTTTCTTGTTTTTGTCTATCCACGGTTGTCCAGAGAGGATTGTGTTCGATGCCCCGGAGATCTAGGTTTTGAAGTCCATGTCGAATAAAATGTTGGACCAAATGGGTTGTGATTTTTAGCTTCTGCCGAATGTTGTATTTGTGGTGTGATAAGCGGACTCTTAAGGCGTTCCTGGTTTCACCGACATAAATGATCCCGCATTGTTGGCATTTAATCAGGTAAACACAATTTGTGTGATTCAACGTGATGTCCTGTTGTAGTGTGTACGTTTTTTTAGACCTGGGGTTTGTCACCGTTTTAAGACCTTGAGGTCTGTGGACACTTGTGCCCCCGGGGGGAAGTTTGGCCCGGACCAGTAGGTCTTTAAGATTGGGGTTTCTTTTGAATGCTGAAATGACTTTCGTCGGTTGGTTCGCGAATTGGTCACCCATGATTTCTTGGAAGTTCTGTTTTATTGTTCTACCCATCACTGTAGAGTGAGAGGAGTAGGTTGTGATAAATGGAACCATTGTGGTGTTTGTTTTCGTCATTTGTTCTCGTGGGTGCAGTGTTGTTGTTGTATGTACTTCACGCAATCAGCTGGACAGGGCGTGTATATTCTCACGCAGTTTCGACTGGGCTTCAGAGATGAGCAGAATTACAGCTTTCCTCTGAGCAGATCTGAGATGTACAGATCTCTACCAGCTAAAATGACTGCAGAACAATTAAAAGAGTAAACTAACTGACACAGAGCAGTAGAATTAACCAAGAATATACCTTACAGAGGTTGCTGCTTCAATCGATCTTGCCGCGACCGGATCGCTATGAAGACAGCGAGTTGGCCATGACTCCGGGGCCTTGTGAATCTTAGGTAGGAGATAAAATTGTCGTTGTTTAGGTTCGGGTTTGCCTTTGAGATAGGTTTCCTGTTTTTTGGAGATGGACTGTTTTCGAGTCATGTTCTCCAATATACTGTGAATTTCGATCGCCGTGGTTTTGTAGATTGGAGCACTTAACAATTGGTAGTGGTCCGTATTATTCAGCTGTCTATTGGCTTCTTGGATGTACTGGTGTCTATCCATGATAACAACCGCACTACCCTTATCTGCTGGTTTTATGACAATGGAAGTATTTTGTTGAAGTTCCGTAAGAGTGTGTTGTTCTTCCGGGGAGAGATTAGGGGTTTCAAGGGTAGGTTTGTGATTTTTGAGCGAAAGGAGGTCTTTTTGTACTAATTGTTGAAGTTTGATGGGTAACAACCCTAGGTTTGGTTCCCATTTTGAGGTTTCTTGGAACGGGGGAGGCTCCTGTCGGGGTTGGCCCTTAAAATGCTCTCGAAGTTTTAGACGACGGTGGTAGAGGGAGACATCGCTGCGGAATGTTTGTCTGTAATCTGTTAACGTGGATGACGTTGGAATGAAAAACAACCCTCTCTGTAGAAGTTTCGATTAATTTGGTCCCAGTTGGAAATTAGAGGAAAGATTGATGACGGAATTGTCTTTTTCTGGAGTCACCTTTAAAGGTGTTTCCAGTCCTAAGAAAGTTTTCCAATGTGCCCACATATCTCTGGCTGTGTCAGAAGTCCAGTGGATATTATCCCATTCTGTTGTAAAGTTCTCTGTGCTGAGTCTTGGTATGTAACCTGGGATTTGTTGGAGAAGTTTGTTAATGTTTTGGATGTTCCCAACGAATTTGGATGACAGCTTAGTTGAAAAGTTGATGCCAGGAAAATATATCGTGGCGTTTGGGAATGTGTCTCTGGTCGAAGACTGTAGTTTTGTTAAGTTTTGATCTAGGATGGTAGTATTACCTCCATCTTTATCGTTGAGTCCAAAACAAAGTAGGACTTTCTTTGTGTTCGCAGACGTCGGGGTTTTGTTTCTGATTAGGTGAATCGCATGAAGTATATTAGCCCCTGGGTAACTATCTACTTGGACCTTTGGGTCATAGATAGGTGGAAGGCGAGAAATATTGGAATCCCCTATTATGAGAATTTCCCGGCTGGGGGTTAGGGACCAATTAAGTCTTTTGTTTCCGCGGTGTTCATGACGCGTGGATAAGTTTTGTGGAGTATCGGGTCGAAGATCGAAATACTCTTTTGTCAATGGTCTGGAGCGTCCTGGTGTCGGTTCCGGATCTTTGGATACAGTGCAAGTAGGTTCTATTGGAGTAACGTTCCCCGAATGGGTGCCCGGGGTGGTGGTTAACGGAACTCGTGGAGGAGAATTATGTATGTGAGTCGCGACTTTTATACCCATGAAATTGAGATCTTCAGCTGTTTTTAGAAAGACCTGGTTTCGGATTTTTGGGTATTTAGATTGAGCCCACTTAGCGGCCAGAATCCAGGATTGTTGTTTGCTCTCCTGGGTTAATGTTTGGAGTAGATTATGTAAGACTGCAATATCCCCTTGATAATCACGTCGCCCACCAACTCTCTTTCCCTGTAGAGGGTGGAAAGTATTATTTGTTGGGATGTAGGGTCTAATTATCTTTAAGATCCTAATTTGCGTTTGAACCTCGTAGGTAGGGAGAGTTGCCGAACTAGGGGAGGTTAGTTGAACCTTGATCGTGATGAGTTTGTAAGAACTCAAAAATAATCTTGGTAAGTATCCGGGTTAGGGTTAGGGGTTAGGGTTAGGTTAGGGTTAAATTTGTTTAAGGGCCACCAGATCTCCCCATGTCGCCCGACGACTTCATGGTTATACAGAGATCCAAGGAAAGGCACGCGCACTAGAGGACGTGTCGGCTCATGCCCTATCTTAGCATCATGACTGGGTCATAAATATGTAAGGGTGAAGTAGACAGGGTAATCAAAGCTTGAAGGACAGAGACAGGGAGGTTAGTGGTGGTTACCGACGGATGCCTTCCCCTTGCCGCAATGGCCGTCTCTGTTTATGGCCCATTTCCTTTCGTCATCCCCAAAGAGGCTCGACTAGAAAAGGGGGCGGAAAGAAAGATTTCTTTATGGCCCGTATCCTTTCGTCATCCTCAGAGGGGCTCGACCAGAAAGGGGTTGAAAGAAAGGTCAGAGTGAAAAAGTGGGGAGCGAATGTGGTTTAGATTTAGGCAAAGGGTCAAAGTGATCAAGGTTAATGGTTAGATCAAAGGTAAATTGGTCTTCCAAGAGAATAAAATAGTCTGCAGTTAGACTGAAGATGGTCTTATTATTTGATATTTAGTTAAGAGTGTACCATTAGTTAATTTTAGTGGTTATAATTAAGAGTCAGATAGCCATTCGTGGAGATGTATTTTAGGGGAAATAAATGAAATGTCAGTAAAGAATCGCACCAATCCAGATAGGGCCTCACCAAGCCGGGAGAACCGGATCCAAAAAACATTAGCTGTACCAGGACACCGCTCAATCTGGGCGAAACCAACTCCCCCACCCCCCCAAAAAAAGGGTCGACTCGGAAATGACTGAGGGAATTACCATTCCAGTCCAAATAAAGTCCCCAAAGCCGGGAGGGGGGGGGCGCGGTCCAACCAAACCTCGCTGTGTCAAAGTACCGCCTGTTTAGAAAGAACCACACCCCTCCCTATCAGACATGGTAGACTGAGGTCTGACTGAGGAAACAACCAAATGATATTTCTAATTTTAAGTCGAATTAGAGATTTAGAGAAAAGTGTACCATAAGTTGATTACAATTGTTTGCATTGAACGTCAAATAGTTTTTTATGGAGAAGTATTTTAGGATTAGGCAATAAGACAAAGTGGTTAGATTTAGAGGTTAAATAAAAGATAAGATGTTCTATTAATGGAAGAGTATTCACTTAAGTTTAGGCATAAAGTCTGAGTGGTTAAGTTTAGGAGTAAGATTAAAGATAAGGTGCTACATTTATTGCTAAGAAATGGAGGATTATTATTCTCCCCTGATGAGTAGTCTGTATAAAAACAGGAGTACGCTTTTTGTAGTGAATGGTCAAAATAGCCATAATGAACAGTTAGAAGTCTGTACAAAAACAGGAGTACGCTTTTTGTCGTAAATGGTCAAACTAGCCATAATGAACAGTTGGAAGTTTGTATAAAAACAGGAGTACGCTTTTTGTAGTGAATGGTCAAAATGGCCATAATGAACGGTTAGAAGTCTGTATAAAAATAGGAGTAGGCTTTTCTGTAGTGAATGGTCAAAATAGCCATAATGAACAGTTAGAAGTCTGTGTAAAAACAGAAGGAGTGGGCCTTTCTGTAGTGAATGGTCAAAATAGCCATAATGAACAGTTAGAAGTCTGTATAAAAACAGAAGGAATGCGCTGTTTGTAGTGAGTGGTCAAATTAGCCACAAAGAACGGTTAGTAATCTGTATAAACCCAAAAGGAGTACGCTTTTTATGGAAATGTATATTTTAGGGGAGGTATTTTAGGATTAGGCAAAAAGATAAAATGGTTAGATTTAGAGGTTAAATAAAGGATACGATGGTCTATTAATTGAAGAGTATTAACTTAAGTTTAGGCATAAAGTCTGAGTGGTTAAGTTTAGACGTAAGGTAAAGGATTAGGCTCTAATTATATTGTATTAGATATATTCGAGTTATGTAAAAAGACTGGACCGATTTAATAAAAACCAGGTGTAATTTTAGAATGAAAGTGAGCTAAAAATAAGATTAATTAGAGAGATATTTGTCCATGGTTAATGATTTCATGGATAACAAGCCGTCACAGGCCCTCCCTCTGTAGTTACTCTGCCTCCATCTAGTGGCGACAGAGGGGAGTGACCGGAGAAAATGTAGAATGCAAAAAAAACCTCAAAAAATGAATCTGTCTGTAATTAAGATAAGATGTTACATTTATTTGTTGAACCATGGAGGATTGTTAATCTCACCTTTTTAGTAACCATATTGTGGAATCAATCCTTCCATTGCCCTGGTGAAAAATAGTCAGTAGTTTTTTTGTACTCCCAAATATAAGTATTTGGTGAACAAAATAGTCCTTTATCATGGTTGGAACACATCGTCAGTGAATAAACCTGAAGGTCACAGGGGGTTTCGACCATTATCTCCAGACGCCCCTACTTCAGGGAGGTCGCCCCAGGTGATCAATCCTGGTGCTGTGTTTTTTTCTAAACGGTCCCAACTTGGGGAAAAGGACTGGTAGGTAAGTCAGGTCCATGAACTTTTGAGGTGGAGAGCGACCCACTGGGTCAACAGACCTTAATGAAATATATTCAATCACCCTGGGTAAAGAGAATTGTATAAAAACCTTGAGAATTAGTAAACCAGAATTAAATGCTAGGTCAGCAGACTCAAAAAGGTAGCTTCAACCACCGGTAGAGGGAAATATAAACCCATTGTGTTGATTAATACACTAGGGTTAACAAACTAGGTAGATAGACCAGAAAAAAGTGGATTAAATCACTGTAGGTAGAGGGAGACACACCTTGGAGAGAAGATTATAAATGAGTATTGGGTCAAGAAACCAAAATGAGATATAATCATTTTAACGTGTTAGGCTGCACCAATCTGGATAAAGTCAGGCCGGACCAGGGAAACCGGGCTCAATCAATCCCCACTGTGATGGGGCACAGTCAGACTAAAAGGAACCACACCCTCCCTTACAGCTCCGGCCAACTGAGATCCGAATGAGGGTTGGACTGCCACAATTAAGACCAGACTCGTCCAGGTTGGGTGGAACCGGACTAAATCAATCATAAACGGCGATGGGGCGCTGTCTGATTAAATACAAATACACCTCCCCTTATCCATCCGACAGGTCTGATTCCAATTCTATATTTAATTACCAGAAAAATAGTAATCTTATTAAAAAAGAGAAATAATTATTATAATTTAAGTGTCCCATAGATTAAATAGGAGACATGCAGAGGAAAACTCTGTAGCATTTTCTTATCTAATACCAACTCCCCAGTTATATTGGAAGTGTGTATAATAAAACCTATTTATCTACGTTTATAAATCATGTTTTATCTCCAAAGGGGTTTAAATGTAGTAACTATAATGTAAACAATTAAATATGCTTATTACTGACTGGATACATAAATCATTTAAGGTAGAATCAAAAGGATTATAACAGTACCACAGTTGAAATAGTGTTCTGAGCCGCCATTTTGTAGCCTTGTTAAAAATAAAAACGATATATTTATTTGGGCTTCTCAGAAATATTTAATCTCAAACGAGCCTAAGGTTAGCATTTATGATATATGAATAATTACATGTATTCACTCTCGACCTTCAATGGTCAATTAATAAGTGTAAATCTGAGCGAAAATAACAGAGTTAGTTTAGGTAGCCATCTTGTGAGGTTAAAAATAAACGATGTATTAATGTAAATGTTTAAGGCCTATTTTACCTCAAATGAGTCTTGGGTTAGCAATACCAATATTTTAATAAGTAAACCCGATCACTGTCGATATTCAATGATCAGTAAATCAGTGTAAATCTAGAAAAGGAAATCAGTTAGCACCATGTAGCTTGTTAAGCTAAAAATAAAACGATCTATTTAATGTAAGTATTTTAAGTCTATTTTTCTCAAATGAGTCTTGGTATAGCCGCTATAGGATTTTAATAATTAGATGTAATTACTGTCAACATTGAAAAATCTGTTATGGATGTAGATTTTTTTTAAAAGGCGATCACGTTTCAATTCTCCTCCACCGTTAGTTCGTGCACTCCATACCGAAGTGTTTATAAAGCTTTTAAAACATGTTTTCCCCAAAATTGTGTCTTAATATAGGATTTAACTAATGTAAACAATACACTGTAATTGAGTAGACCTTGATAAATCCGTCCAAAATATACATTATTACAGATTTCATTATTATATTTCTTCTGCTACGTTTTTTCTTACCGAGTCTGCAGATAGCTGTTGGAAAGGAAGTGATGTAATCCTGCCTGGCGGGAAAATCCCATGAACCAGGAAGTGCAAGGTTTGTAATGGAATCACGTGTTGTGGTTGGTAGATTGTAAACCCCACAGGTCAAAAGTGAACAAAAAAATATTTTTTACTCATTCTAATTGTAATGTATTTATCTATATAAGAGCAAAGTTAAAATGATAAACTCATTCGTAAATAAATCAAGATATATTGTTACACTTCTATTCGCGTTCCGATGAACTTTAAGAATTAGGAGTGAATTTAAGGGGATATTAAAACGCCTTCACTCAGTAGACTTGGTCAGTTAACCTCTTCCACTTTTCAGTCTCACCACAAAGTTTTGTGGTTCAACTAAAGTTTAAGCAGTAAGTCTATAAAATGATTTTTCTTTTTTATTTATTTATTTTTTTTTATTTATTTATTTATTTTTTAGGTTAATTCTTCCAAGAAATAGTAATATAAAAAAAAAAAAATCAGATTAATAATAATAATAATAACAATAATAGTAATAAAAGATGTATTAATTAAAAATGATTATTAAACTTTCTCCAAACCTCGTGCACCTAGTATTTATATGTTGTTCCGACGGTGGTAAGAACCGAACCTGTTACCTAAAAATAACTCTAAATCAATCTCAATGTATGTGTTTTATTTATATATTTATTATAAACACACAGGATTCACCAGGAAACTTAAGTTTGTCAATAAACCAATCTATTCTAATCTGAACTGAACTAGGACCACAAGGGGTAGTCTTCCGAACAAAAGACTCAAACAAAACATCAGTGTCCCCAAAATAGCTGATCTGACCAATATGTCCCTGGTTTGGGAGTAAGAATCCGAATTGGTGCCTCCCAATAGGTCTTGTTGTGTACTGAAGGCTCATGAGGACGCGTTACAGGTCTAAGGAGGATCTCCAATGGTTCCACATCAGATTGGCCGTACTCGGGGTCCAGTGGATGTTATCGTTCCCTGTGGTAAAGAACCTTGTGTCCATCTTTTCCAGGTAACCTGGGGTCCGTCGGATAGCTGCGTTTAATAGGGTAATGTTCCTGAAAGCCCTGGCAGGCAGTCGCATGGATGCGTTGATCAAGGGGATGTGTAACTTGGCGTTAGGGAAGGTGTTTTGGGCTGCTAAAAGCAGGTTTTGGAGGTCATAATTGAGTGTATCCTGGTTATCTGTGTTACGGTCATTGAGACCGAAACCAAGGATAACTGATTTGGTGTTGGGTGACGTCGGAGTTTTGTGTTTTATCATGTGGGTCGCCTGGGCCATATTGGCTCCTGGGAAGCTGTCCACTTGTATTTTATTGTTCCTAATGCGTGGAAGGCGGGATATATTGGAAGCCCCCATGATGATTACTTCCCTCTCGGGTATTAGTGACCAGTTGCCTCTTTTGTTCCCCCTATGTTCATGTCTCCTGTAACAATCCATTGGAGGGGCCGGGGGGGAGGTGAACATCATGACATGTTCCCTCTTTGGAAGGGCCCGGTACTGGTGTTGGGTCGGTGTATTTTGTTGGTTCGAATTGTTCAAGGGTGACCTTCGTTTTAATGAGAGGGTTTTTTTTGGTCATAACAAGAACGGGGGAGAGGTTGGTGTCCTGGGGGATAATCTTCTTGTTGGTTGGTTGTGGTTGCCTCTGGTTAATAGGTCCCTTAGTGGGTGGCGATGTGTTTATAACCCCGGGTTGTTCGATGGTTGGAGAATTGATTTTATTAGTCTTCGTGTTAGTTTTATTTACATGTGCATTCTCAGTGAAACTCTTGGAAAGAGTCTGTCCCTGAGGGGCGATCTGAAACCCCATGAAATCTAAATCCTCTGCCGTTTGGATGAAAATATTCTTTTGAATCCGGGGGTATTTGGCCCTAGCCCATTTGCAGGCCACGTTCCACGCTTCCTGGTTCTTCTCTGCTGAAATGTTTTGTACTTTGAATAGAAGTGCTGTTATTGTTTTATCATAATGATCCTCGGTAATTTGGAGGCCTGTTTGAAGCCAATTCAAAGAGTTCCCTTGTAAGAGTAAAGCAGTGTTGGCGTTAGGGGTGTGGGGCTGGATAGCGCCGGATAACCACCTTTGGGTCCCCACGAGTTTTGGCAAGCTGGACGTTGAACCCTGGATGGTATTTTCAACCTTGTCCCGTTGGTAATGGGTTCGGAGGATCCCAAAAATGGCCCTGCTGAGAATTTGAAACTCAGATAATTCTTTGCTTTGGGCCATGTTGTCGTGTTTTTTTTCCCCTTTTTTTCTTTCTCTTCCCCCTCTCTTTCTGATAGAAACAAAAAAGGAAAGAAGGACCGACGGGGAATAGGAGTCTTTCTTGATCTATATTTAAGAAAATAAAAAAGTGAGAAGGATATTATAATGAATTATCTGTATATAAGGGATCAATAAAAAGGGGGGTTAGAGGGATGTGTTGGTAAAATGTAATAAATATTATAATACCCATGGGAGGAGGAATTAAATAGTAGGTTTTTGATTATTTTAGTGTTGATACTCTGAAATGAAAACCGATTGTCGGGATAGTTAAGAGTCTTCGCGTTTAAGAGGTCTTAAATATATTTAATGATATGTTTCCAAACGAGAAAATCCTCTTACCTCAGTAGTTCTGGTTTTGCTTTTCTGTCAATTGACAGTCAATACTCAAAATCATCTCCTCATTGGTTATATTAAGGGTCAACTAGTCGACCTAACGATGGCTCTGGTTAGACCTAAGGTGAGAATAGAGAGAGGGAGGGAGGGGGAGAGAGAGAGAGAAAAAGAGAAAAAGAAGTGTGTCCCTGTTGGGGCACATATCCCTGCTGGGATATTGTTTGGAAGCATCGAGAGGTAAGGAGAAGGTCAGTGAATAATTCTCTTCTCCCCCAGCCGGGATAGGCGTCACTCTCAAACCTATTACCCTCTGGCGATACCCCGGAGGGTCCGAGAGGGTAAAGGTCCGGGCAAAAGATAAAGAGGTAGAAAAGTAAAGAGGTAGACAGGTTCAAACATGTAAGTTCTAACTATTTAATGTTAAATTCTAATATTAACACCTATTGTCGGGATATTTAAAAGTTTTCACGTATAAGAGGTCCTATATATTTATCTATACGCTTTGTTTAATCCCCCTGGAAATATTGTTCCCAGATTTCTGATCCAGTTTCTTTCTTGTTTTTGTCTATCCGCGGTTGTCCAGAGAGGATTGTGTTCGATGCCCCGGAGATAAAGGTTTTGAAGTCCATGGTGATTGAAATGTTTGACCAAATGGGTTGCGATTTTAAGCTTCTGCCGGATGTTATATTTGTGGTGTGATAAGCGGACTTTTAAGGTGTTCATAGTTTCGCCGACGTAGAGAATCCCGCATTGTTGGCATTTAATCAGGTACACACAATTCGCGTGATTTAACGTGATACCCTGTTGTAGTGTGTACGTCTTTTTGGACCTAGGGTTTGTCACCGTTTTAAGACTTGAAGGTCTGTGGACAATTATGCCCACTGGGGGAAGTTTGGCCCGGACCAATAGGTCTTTGAGATTGGGGTTTCTTTTGAACGCTGAAATGACTTTGGTCGGTTGGTTCGCGAATTGGTCACCCATGATTTCTTGGAAGTTCTGTTTTATTGTTCTACCCATCCCTGTAGCGTGAGAGGAGTAGGTTGTGATAAATGGAATCATTGTGGTGTTTGTTGTCGTCGTTTGTTCTCGTGGGTGTGGTGTTGTTGTTGCAAACACTTCCCTTTTTAATTCTCGGAGCATGGATCGTTGGTATTTTCTTTTTTTCAAGACCCCGAAGAGGGTGTCTGTCGCGGATTGTCTATCCTCAATGTTCGAGCAGATTCGTTTGAATCTTATTAGTTGGGACTTCACAATACCACTAAATGTGTGTTTCGGGTGAAAACTCTCTTGGTGTAAGAGACTGTGAGAGTCCGTGGGTTTGAAGTAAACCTTGGAACTCAATCGTCCCGTGGTTTCCAAGTCGATGTCTTTAAACGTGATGACGTCCAAGAAGTTAATTCCCTTGGTATTGGTTTCCAACGTGATTTTGATCGACGGGTGGTGACTATTAAGTAGGTCGGTGAATGTTTTAAATTCTTCCATTGTGTGGGTCCAGATGCCCCAGATGTCATCGAGGAATCGGAAGTAACAATCTGGAGATATAGGGCATGTGGGCAGAACCGTTTGTTCCCAATTGGCCATGTATATGTTCGCGTAGGCTGGAGCGAATTTTTTGCCCATCGCTGTTCCTTTAATTTGTAGGTACGTTTTGTCGTCAAACGCAAAGTCATTTTTGGTGAGGCTCAAATGTAAAAGTTAGGGTTAGGGTTAGGGGTTAGGGTTAGGGGTTAGGGTTAGGGTTAGGGTTAGGGTTAGGGTTAGGTTTTTAAGGGCCACCAGATCTCCCCATGTCGCCCGACGACTTCATGGTTATACAGAGATCCAAGGAGATGCACGCGCACTAGATGACGTGTCGGCTCATGCCCTAGCTTAGCATCATAACTGAGTCATAAGTGTGTAAAGGTGAAGTAGACAGGGGTAATTTAAGCTTGAAAAGACAGAGACAGGGAGGCTAAGCTGTGTTTACGGCGGACACCTCCCCTTGCCGCTGTTGGCTGTATCTGTTTATGGCCAATTTCCATTCGTCCCACCCGCCCCGAAGGGTTCGTTTCCAAAAAAGGGGTAGGAAGTATAAAGGTCAGAGTGAAAAAGTGGGAGATAATTGTGGTTTAGATTTAGGTAAAGAACCAGAATGGTCAAGGTTAATGGTCAGATTCCGGGTAAATTAGTATAACTGGGGAACTCAAGATAGTATAAAGTTAGACTAGATATGGTCTATTTTTGATATTTAATTATAGAGTGTACCATAATAGGATTTAATTGTTTGATTTGAAGATCAGATATAATTGGGAAACAGTAGACTAAAGATGGTCTTTTATTTGATATTTAACCAAGAGTGTACCAAATAGATTTTTAATTGTTTAGTTTGAAGATCAGATAGCTATTTGTAAAGATGTATTTAAGGGAAATTAGATGAAGGACCTCTAAGTGTCAGTGACGTGTCCCACCAGTTCAGATCGGGTCTCACCAAGCCGGGACAACCGGGTCCAAAGAACATTAGTCGCACCCGGACACCGCTCAGTCCGGTCGGAACCAACCCCCCAACCCAGCCATGTTAGACTCGGAACCGACTGAGGGAAGTACCATTCCAGTCCAAATGAAGTCCCCAAAACCAGGTGGGGGCCCAGCCCAAACAAACGTCGCCGCGTCCAAGTACGACCTGCTCAGAAAGAACCACACCTCTCCTTATTAGTCATGGCAAACCGAGGTCCGACTGAGGAAACAACCAAATTACATTTTTAAATTCAATTTGAATTAAGAGATTTAGAAAAAAGTGTACTATAAGTGGGTTTTAATTGTTTGATTTGAGAGTCAGATAACTTTTAATGGAGAAATATTTTAGGATTAGGCAAGAAATCAGAATGGTTAAGTTTAGAGGTTAACCCAAAGATATGATAGTCTAATGATTGAACAATATTAGCTTAAATTTAGGTATAAAATCTAAGTGGTTAGGTTTAGGGGTTAACTTAAGGACAAGATAGTCTAATATTAGCTTAAATTTAGGTATAAAGTCTGAGTGGTTAAGTTTAGAGATTAACTTAAGGACAAGATAGTCTGATAATTGATAAATATTAATTTAAATTAAATTTAGGCATAGAGTCTAAATGGTTAGGTTTAGGGGTTAATTAAAGGATAAGATGATAAGTATTTTAGGATTAGGCAAAAGATAAAAATGGTTAGATTTAAAAGTTAAATGAAGGATATGATGGTCCTTTAATTGAAGAGTATTAACTTAAGTTTAGACATAAGGTCTGAGTGGTTAAGTTTAGAGATTAACTTAAGGACAAGATAGTCTGAGAATTGATAAATATTAATTTAAATTTAGGCATAGAGTCTGAATGGTTAGGTTTAGGGGTTAATTAAAGGATAGGATGATAAGTATTTTAGGACTAGGCAAAAGATAAAATGGTAAGATTTAAAAGTTAAATGAAGGATATGATGGTCCATTAATTAAAGAGTATTAACTTAAGTTTAGACATAAGGTCTGAGTGGTTAAGTTTAGACGTAAGATAAAGAATTAGGTTCTAATTATATTGTATTAGATATATTCGAGTTATGTAAAAAGACTGAACAGATTTAATATAAATCAGGTGTAATTTAAGGATGAAAGTGAGCCAAAAATAGGATTAATCAGAGAGATATTTGTTCATAGTCAATGATTTTAGGGACAAAAGGCCGTCACAGGCCCTCCTTCTAAAGTTACTCTGCCTCCATCTAGTGTCGACAGAGGGAAGTGACCAGAGAACTGCAGAATTGAAAAAAAACACATCAAAAAATGAATCTGTCTGTAATCTAATAATTTACTAATATTAGCTTAAATTAAGGTATAAAGTCTAAGTGGTTAAGTTTAAAGATTAACTTAAGGACAAGGTGTTCTGATAATTGATAAATATTAATTTAAATTTAGGCATAGAGTCTGAATGGTTAGGTTTAGGGGTTAATTAAAGGATAAGATGATAAGTACTTTAGGATTAGGCAAAAGATAAAATGATTAGATTTAAAAGTTAAATGAAGGATATGATGGTCCATTAATTAAAGAGTATTAACTTAAGTTAAGACATAAGGTCTGAGTGGTTAAGTTTAGAGATTAACTTAAGGACCAGATAGTCTGATAATTAATAAATATTAATTTAAATTTAGGTATAGAGTCTGAATGGTTAGGTTTAGGGGTTAGTTAAAGGATGAGATGATAAGTATTTTAGGATTAGGCAAAGATAAAATGGTTAGATTTAAAAGTTAAATGAAGGATATGATGGTCCATTAATTAAAGAGTATTAACTTAAGTTAAGACATAAGGTCTGAGTGGTTAAGTTTAGAGATTAACTTAAGGACAAGATAGTCTGATAATTAATAAATATTAATTTAAATTTAGGTATAGAGTCTGAATGGTTAGGTTTAGGGGTTAGTTAAAGGATGAGATGATAAGTATTTTAGGATTAGGCAAAAGATAAAATGGTTAGATTTAAAAGTTAAATGAAGGATATGATGGTCCATTAATTGAAGAGTATTAACTTAAGTTTAGACATAAGGTCTGAGTGGTTAAGTTTAGAGATTAACTTAAGGACAAGATAGTCTGGTAATTGATAAATATTAATTTAAATTTAGGCATAGAGTCTGCATGGTTAGGTTTAGGGGTTAATTAAAGGATGAGATGATAAGTATTTTAGGATTAGGCAAAAGATAAAATGGTTAGATTTAAAAGTTAAATGAAGGATATGATGGTCCATTAATTGAAGAGTATTAACTTAAGTTAGACATAAGGTCTGAGTGGTCAAGTTTAGACGTAAGGTAAAGGACTAGGTTCTAACCATATTGTACTAAATATATTAGAGCTATGTAAAAAGACTGAACCGATCCCATATAAATCAGGTGTAATTTTAGGATGAAAGTGAGCCAAAAACCGGATTAATCAGAGAGATATTTGTCCATAGTCAATGATTTTAGGGACAAAGGCCGTCCCAAGGCCCTCCTTCTAAAGTTACTCTGCCTCCATCTAGTGTCGACAGAGGGAAGTGACCGGAGAACTGCAGAATGGAAAAAAAACACCTCAAAAAATGAATCTGTCTGTAATTTAGATAAAATGTTACCTTTACTTGTTAAACCATGGAGGACTGCCATCCCCATCCCCCCAGCAACCCTGTCGCGGCCGCAATCAAGACAAAATACCATATTTATTTGTTAAACCATGGAGGACTGTAAACCTCATCTTTTAAGTACCCATATTGTAGCTATAATTAAGATAAAAAGTTATATTTATTTATTAAACCATGGAGGACTGTAAACCTCATCTTTAAGTGACCATATTGTAGCTATAATTAAGATAAAAAGTTATATTTAAGTTGAACTATGGGAGGAATGTTAACCTCACCTTTTTAGTAACCCTATTGTGGAATCAATCATTCCATTGCCCTGGTGAGAAATAGTCAGTAGTGTTTTTGTACTCCCAAAAATAAGTTTTTTTGGTGTGCAAAATTAGTCCTTTATATTGGTTGGAACACATCTTCAGTGAAAGAACCTGAAGGTCAAAGGGGGTTTCGACCATTATCTCCAGACACCCCTGCTCCAGGGAGGCCGCCCCAGGTGATCAATCCTGGTGCTGTGTTTTTTTCTAAACTGTCCCAACTCGGGGAAAAGGACTGGTCAGTCTGTCTTAGTCAATGAACTTTAAAGGTGGAAAGCGAACCAATGGGTCCACAAACCCTAATGAAATATATTAAATCACCCTGGGTAAAGAGAATTGTATAAAAACCTTGAGAATTAGTAGACCAGAATTAAATATCAGCAGACCCAAAAATGTTGCTTCCACCACCAGTAGAGGGAAACATAGACCCATTGTGCTGATTAATACCCCAGGGGCAGTAAACCAGGCAGATAGATCAGAAGGAAGCAGACTCCCAGTATTATTGGCAGTAATTATAATATTAATCTACATTTTTAAACCATGTTTTATCCCAAAAGGGTTTAAATATAGTAACCATGAAATAAATGTAATTAAACCTGATCCTAATTGACTAGATTAATAAATCATTTAGTGTATTATATGATAGTAATTGTTAATTAATACTTTTAAACTATTTATCTATTTAAAACTGTCACACTAAAGACCAGACTCGTCCGGGTAAGAAGAACCAGGTCCCGTTCACCATAATAGCTATGGGGCGCTATCTGATCAAACATAAACCTACCTCCCCTTATTCACCCGACAGTCCCGAGTCCAATCTTATATTAGATTATAAATAAATGTTCCTCTCTTAATAGAGACAAATTAATACTAACCAAGAAAAACAACCACAATTAGAATGTCCCCTAGTTAAACCAGGAGACATGTAGAGGAGAACTGTATAGCATATTCTGTTTGCTTCCGACCTCCCAGTATTATTGGCAGTAAACACAATATTAAACTACATTTTAAAACCATGTTTTAACCAAAAAGGGGTTAAAATATAGTGACTAAATGAAAATAATATAGGATCATTACTGACTAGATTAATGAATCATTTAGTTTAGTAATGATAGTATCTATCTATATCTTTAAATTATATTTTATCACAAAAGAGTTAGGATATAGTAATAATATATAAAAATAATTAAATCTTATCATTATTAACTTGATTAATCAATCATTTAGTGTAGAATAGAAAGGATTAAACCAGTGTTGTAGATAAAACCACATGCCACAAACCTCCCCTAAACAGTCCTGTTAACAATAAAAAAATGCATTAATTTGGACTTCTCCGGTATATTTAATCTCAACTGAGTCTAATATTAGTGTTTTTAATATATACATAGTAAAATCTAATCACTCCCGACATTTAATAACCAGTAAATCAATGTAAAACCATGAGGCAATAACAGAGTCGCAATGCTACGTCCCCTATGTGTAACTGAGAGTAACCCGGCCCATAAAAGTAGGTCTTTCAAAACCCATTTGTCCCAAAAGAATCCCAGGTCAATCCCATCACATTCCAATAGTCCAAACCTGATCCCCACCGACATCTATAGACCAGTAATACCACGTGAATACAAGAGAATCCGTGTAAATACAGGGCCGGAAGCCAGTTAGCATCATATAGCTTGTGAGGCTAAAAATAACACGATGTATTAATAAAAATGTTTTAAAGCCTATTTAACCTCAAACGAGTCTTAGGTAAGCCATACCAATACTTTAATAAGTAAACCCGATCACTGTAGATATTTAGTGATTAGTAAATTAGTGTGAAACTAGGACCTAAAGCCCGTTAGCATCATGTAGCTAGTTACGCTAAAAATAAAACGATCTATTTAATTTGAGTTTTCTAAATCTATTTTTCTCAAATAAATCTTGGTATAGCCTGCTAAAGGATTTTAATAATTAAATGTAATTACTGTCAACATTGAAAAATCTGTTTGGATGTAAGTTTTTTTTGAAAAAACGATCGCGTTTCACCCGTTTTGTAATCATAAATTAGTGTCCTTCATAACGGAGCATTAATAAAGCTTTTAAACCACGTTTTGACCAAAATTGTGTCTTAATATAGGATTAAACTAATTGTAAATAGTGTAATCTAATGGAGTAGACCTTAAAAGATCCGTGTAAAGCATATATTTCAACAGATTACATGGATATAATATCCCGTTAATATTTACTAACCGTGAACTCTGGAGTCTCGAGCAGAAAGGAAGTGAGAACCTTAACCTTCTGAAAATAACTCCGCCGACAGGAAGTGACGTCACCCGTTAAAATCAGCACCTGTAGTCTCTATCTCCATCTATAGGTGTCAGAGGGAAGTGCGGGTACATTTTTGTCCTTAGACCTGTACACCTAAAATATGTAATGTTATTATTTATAATTAAGCCTAGAGGGATACCATAAATTCTGAAAAATAACCAAAGGATCAGGTAGTATGATAAATAATGAACATTAGTCCAAATTTAGATATAAGGTCTGAGTGGTTAAGTTTAAAGAACATATAGTCCAATAAATGATAAATATTAACTTATATTTAGGCCCAGAGTCTGAAAAGTTAGGTTTAAAGGTTAAATTAGGAATGAGAAAGTCTAAAAATGGATAAATAAACTTCATTATGTAATAGGCTCTATTTGTGGTTCCCTGCCTCCATCTATAGGTGTCAGAGGGTAGTGCGGGGTACCTTTTTCCTCTCCTGGGTTGTAAATAGAATAAAGTCAATATTGTTAAGAAGAGAATAAACATAAAAATAGAGAGACAGGAGAGTTTTTTGAATTAGGTTTAGATTTCAGTCCGAAATATACATGTGTTCTAAAATAAAATAATCTTGTTATATCTGAATAATACAAACAGTAGGAACATCTGAAACTCTGATTGTCATACATTGTAATCTACCAACAGAGAGGGTACTATGTATGGAAAAAATATAGTGATATAATCCTATTGGAAGAAATAGCTTGTGTTTTCTGCAATATAATTAGTGAGTCAGAAAGACAGTTTTAATTGTATTTTATTTGTTGGAACATATTTGAAAACATATATATCTTGTCTGAATATTCAGTATATCCCAAATACTGAGTAGGGAGAGGATATACTTGAGTTTGGAATGTTTGTGACTAAAGGGGAAGAAAAGCCTTCCAATGGGCCCACATCTTCCTTGCTGTTCCCTGTGTCCAGTGCACATGGTCCCTTTCAGTAAAAAAGTCCTTCTCCTCAATTTTCGGTATATATCCTGGGGTTTGTTCAATTAGTATGTTTAATTTTTGGATGTTTTGAATAGTTTTGGATGGTAGTCCTGGGGAGAAGTTGATACTAGGAACATGTATATTTGCGTTGGGGAATGTCTTACTGGCTGAAGACAGTAAATGTGTTAGGTTGTTTTGTAGGATGGCCGCGTTCTCTGTGTTACGGTTGTTCACGCCAAAACAGAGGAGAACCTCTTTGGTATCCTTCGATACTGGAGTGTTATGCTTGAGAAGGTGGGTGGCTTGGTTCAAGTTTGCTCCCGGGTAACTGTCTACTTGAATATGATTATTGTGTATCGGCGGAAGGCGGGAAATGTTGGAGGACCCTATTATTAGGATTTTTCGGCTAGGGGTTAAAAACCAGTTTTTCTTTTTGTCCCCATGGTGTTCGTGGCGTTTGGTCAGGTTGGTTAGATGGTTTGGAGGAGAATTGTGATCTTCCGAAGTGAGTGACTTAGGATCTTTTGGTTCAAGTTCAGGAAGGTTTTTGTTGGTGATCAGGGTTCTCCTTAAAACCTCACTTACCGGACGGCGGGTGGTAGGGGTTAGGGATATTATAGGAGATAGGTCTGGGTTTTGGGAGACCAACCCCACCATCGGTGTTTTTAAATGCTGAGGTGTAGTCACCAAAGGAAAGTTCGTCTTGGTTAAACCCATGGATTTCGGTGAGGGTATGATGTCACCCAAATGGGACTGTTCACCAGTAAGATCTTGTGGATGTCGGTTTCTAGTTTTTTTGTGTAGGATGGTAGGAGTAGTGGTATCAGGGGTCCGAATTGTTTGATAAGAGATCCCGAAACCCATCATGTTAAGATCCTCTGCTGTTTGGATAAAAATCTCCTTTTGGATGTTGTGGTATTTGGATTTCGCCCATTTTACGGCCACTACCCAGGCCCGTTGTACATCCTCTTTTGTTAAACTGGTTAGTTTGGAGAGTAGAGTCGAGATTGAACGTGTGTAGTGCTCATCCGTTATTTGTAATCCCGTTTGTAGCCAGTTACTTGCATTTCCTTGTAGGAGATGGGAGGTGTCTGATGTCGGAATGCAGGGTTTGAATGTATTGGCCAAATGGATTTTCGTCTGAATCACCCCTGGAAGAACATTTGTTGAGCCCTGGATCGTTTTCTAATGGTTTGTTGGTGATGGTAGGTACGCAGTAAACCAAATATGCTCCTGGTTAGTGTTTGGAAATCTGTTCGTTCTCTGGTAGTCATGTTGGAGTTGTTTTTTTTGGAATCTATGAAAAGAATATAAAAGGAAAAATCATTAATAAAAATAATTGTACATTTTAATATTGACTAATGTTGTATGAAAGATTCTAAGGTTTTTTTAAAAAAAAGAATAAAATAGTAAATCTAGGAAAGTATTTAAACATCTTTATTTAGTAGAATTGATTAGTAAATCGTTTTTGCTCCTTAATTTATCCGCAAAGTTTTGTGGTCCAAATAAGATAAAAATGGTCTCTTTATTGATAACTATGGTTAGAAAGTAGGGTGAGTATAATCAGAGAGCACACAATGTACGAGAGTAGGTCAGTGTCTACGTTCCACACTCCGCAGTCGGACTAGACTTTCTCTGTTCACCTATTACCCTCTAACAGAACCCCGGGAGGTCAAGAGGGGAAAGGTTTTGAAAATTAAAGTGTTCAGGATAAACTCATTCTAATCTTATTATAGATTATGTATCTAAATTAGAATAAATCCAAAATGGTACACTCACAAGTAGATCAATAAAGATATATTCTACAGATGAAACTTTAATCATTCTAAATTGACTTAAAGACAAGTAGCACTTCTATTTATGTTCTAATGAACTTTAAGATTTAGGAGTGAATATAGGCGGATATGTAAACACCTTCACTCAGTAGAAATGGTCAGTTGACCGTTTCTACTCGTTTGAATCATACCACAAAGTTTCGCGGTTCGACTCAGGTTTAAATAGTAAATAAACTCATTCTAATGTTATTATAGGCTATGTATCTAAATTAGAAATAAATCAAAACTGGTACACTCATAAGTAGATAAATAAAGATATATTCTAAAAATCAAACTATAAGTATTCTAAATTGATTTATAACATTTCTATTTATGTTCTAATGAACTTTAAGATTTAGGAGTGAATAAAAGCGGACATGTAAACGCCTTCACTCAGTAGAATTGGTCAGTTAACCGTTTCTACTCGTTGAATCATACCACAAAGTTTCATGGCTCGACTCAAGTTTAAAAAGTAAATCTATTAATGGCTATGGTTTAGGTAGTAGGGTGAGAGTATCCAGAGAGTACACAATGTACGAGAGCAGGTCAGTGTCTACGTTCCACACTCCGCAGCCGGTCTAGGCTTTCTCTGTTAACCCGTTACCCTCTAACTTGACCCCCGGGGGGGGCCCGAGAGGGGAAAGGTTTGGGTTATGAAGTAAGGATAAATAGGTTGACTATTTTAAATGTAAGTGATTGTTGAAGGTATATTGTACGAGTAAGTCTTGTAATATTATTATGTTTAATTTTGTCAGTACCCATTCCCATCCTACAATAAGTAAGCTAGGTCACTCTAAAAAGTTACACACTAGCTCCTCAATGACCTTGTCATTGTATGGGAATGTCCTGGTAGATACTCTCAGACAACAGAGACGAACTCTTCACGGCAGTTATTCTGACCACGGCCTGAGACTCATCAAAATGGGATTATAAAATGTTGGATTAATACATTATTAAAGATGAAATTTGGAAAATAAAACTAGTGGATTTTTAAGTTATTATTCTGTCAGAAATCATTCCAGTCCTACGGAACGTCAGCTAGGTTTACCTTTGTGGGGTTGTTACACACTAGCTTTGAATGACGTTATTTAGTGGTTCGGGAATGTTCTGATAAGGATTCCATTTCCGCAGATCCCCAATTAATGCTAGGAACCGACCAAAACCCTCAAATTAAACAGTGGTGGGAAAGAAAACGAGCGACTCAGCTACTCATACTCAGTTTCGGAGCACGTCCCCCGTTTCTCCAGGCTCCGGCTGGATTAGGTTTTTAAGGGCCACCAGATCTCCCCATGTCGCCCGACGACTTCATGGTTATACAGAGATCCAAGGAGATGCACGCGCACTAGATGACGTGTCGGCTCATGCCCTAGCTTAGCATCATAACTGAGTCATAAGTGTGTACAGATGAAGTAGACAGAGTAATTAAGCTTGAAAGACAGAGACAGGGAGGCTAGCTGTGTTTACGGCGGACACCTCCCCTTGCCGCTTTGGCTGTATCTGTTTATGGCCAATTTCCATTCGTCACCCCGAAGGGTTCGTTCCAAAAAAGGGGGTAGGAAGTAAAGGTCAGAGTGAAAAAGTGGGGAGATAATGTGGTTTAGGTTTAGGCGAAGAGCCCAAATGGTCAAGGTTAATGGTCAGATTCCGGGTAAATTAGTATAACTGGGGAACCAAGATAGTATAAAGTTAGACTAGATATGGTCTATTATTTGATATTTAATTAAGAGTGTACCATAAATAGATTTTAATTGTTTGATTTGAAGATCAGATATAATTGGGAAACCAAAATAGTCTTAAAGTTAGACTAGATATGGTCTATTATTTGATATTAAATTAAGAGTGTACCATAAATAGATTTTGATTGTTGATTTGAAGATCAGATATAATTGGGAACCAACATAGTCTAAAGTAGACTAAAGATGGTCTTTTATTGATATTTAACCAAGAGTGTACCAAAATAGATTTTAATGTTTAGTTTGAAGATTAGATAGCTATTTGTAAAGATGTATTTAAGGGAAATTAGATGAAGGACCTCTAAGTGTCAGTGACGTGGTCCCACCAGTTCAGATCGGGTCTCACCAAGCTGGGACAACGGGTCCAAAGAGCATTAGTCGCACCCGGATACGCTCAGTCCGGTCGGAACCAACCCCCCCAACCCAGCCATGTTAGACTCGGGAACCGACTGAGGAAGTACCATTCTCCAGTCCAAATGAAGTCCCCCAAAACCAGGTGGGGGCCCGGCCCAAACAAACGTCGCCGCGTCCAAGTACGACCTGCTCAGAAAGAACCACACCTCTCCCTTATTAGTCATGGCAAACCGAGATCCGATCCGAGGAAACAACCAAACTACATTTTTTAAATTCAATTTGAATTAAGAGATTTAGAAAAAAGTGTACTATAAGTGGGTTTTAATTGTTTGATTTGAGAGTCAGATAACTTTTAATGGAGAAATATTTTAGGATTAGGCAAGAAATCAGAATGGTTAAGTTTAGAGGTTAACCCAAAGATATGATAGTCTAATGATTGAACAATATTAGCTTAAATTTAGGTATAAAATCTAAGTGGTTAGGTTTAGGGGTTAACTTAAGGACAAGATAGTCTAATATTAGCTTAAATTTAGGTATAAAGTCTGAGTGGTTAAGTTTAGAGATTAACTTAAGGACAAGATAGTCTGATAATTGATAAATATTAATTTAAATTAAATTTAGGCATAGAGTCTAAATGGTTAGGTTTAGGGGTTAATTAAAGGATAAGATGATAAGTATTTTAGGATTAGGCAAAAGATAAAATGGTTAGATTTAAAAGTTAAATAAAGGATATGATGGTTCTTTAATTGAAGAGTATTAACTTAAGTTTAGACATAAGGTCTGAGTGGTTAAGTTTAGAGATTAACTTAAGGACAAGATAGTCTGAGAATTGATAAATATTAATTTAAATTTAGGCATAGAGTCTGAATGGTTAGGTTTAGGGGTTAATTAAAGGATAAAATGATAAGTATTTTAGGACTAGGCAAAAGATAAAATGGTTAGATTTAAAAGTTAAAAGAAGGATATGATGGTCCATTGATTGAAGAGTATTAACTTAAGTTTAGACATAAGGTCTGAGTGGTTAAGTTTAGACGTAAGGTAAAGAATTAGGTTCTAATTATATTGTATTAGATATATTCGAGTTATGTAAAAAGACTGAACAGATTTAATATAAATCAGGTGTAATTTAAGGATGAAAGTGAGCCAAAAATAGGATTAATCAGAGAGATATTTGTTCATAGTCAATGATTTTAGGGACAAAAGGCCGTCACAGGCCCTCCTTCTAAAGTTACTCTGCCTCCATCTAGTGTCGACAGAGGGAAGTGACCGGAGAACTGCAGAATTGAAAAAAAACACATCAAAAAATGAATCTGTCTGTAAT
>CADEHL010001402.1:10000-153798 GCA_902827135.1 Harpagifer antarcticus | reverse complement strand
ACCTCTAAACTTAACCATTCTGATTTCTTGCCTAATCCTAAAGTATTTCTCCATTAAAAGTTATCTGACTCTCAAAGCAAACAATTAAAATCCACTTATAGTACACTTTTTTCTAAATCTCTTAATTCAAATTGAATTTAAAAATGTAATTTGGTTGTTTCCTCAGTCGGACCTCGGTTTGCCATGACTAATAAGGAGAGGTGTGGTTCTTTCTGAGCAGGTCGTACTTGGACGCGGCGACGTTTGTTTGGACTGGGCCCCCGCCTGGTTTTGGGGACTTCATTTGGACTGGAATGGTACTTCCCTCAGTCGGTTCCGAGTCTAACATGGCTGGGTTGGGGGGTTGGTTCTGACCGGACTGAGCGGTTTCCGGGTGCGACTTATGTTCTTTGGACCCGGTTGTCCCGGCTTGGTGAGACCCGATCTGAACTGGTGGGACACGTCACTGACACTTAGAGGTCCTTCATCTAATTTCCCTTAAATACATCTTCACAAATAACTATCTGATCTTCAAACCAAACAATTAAAATCTATTTTGGTACACTCTTAGTTTAATATCAAACAATAGACCATTTTTAGCCTAACTTTAGACTATTTTGGTTTCCCAATTATATATGACCTTCAAACCAAACAATTAAAATCAATTTATGGTACACTCTTAATTAAATATCAAATAGTAGATCATCTTTAGTCTAACTTTAGACTATCTTGGTTCCCCAGTTATACTAATTTACCCGGAATCTGACCATTAACCTTGACCATTTAGGCTCTTCGCCTAAACCTAAACCACATTATCTCCCCACTTTTTCACTCTGACCTTTACTTCCTACCCCTTTTTTGGAACGAACCCTTCGGGGTGACGAATGGAAATTGGCCATAAACAGATACAGCCAAAGCGGCAAGGGGAGGTGTCCGCCGTAAACACAGCTAGCCTCCCTGTCTCTGTCTTTCAAGCTTAATTACTCTGTCTACTTCATCTTTACACACTTATGTCTCAGTTATGATGCTAAGCTAGGGCATGAGCCGACACGTCATCTAGTGCGCGTGCATCTCCTTGGATCTCTGTATAACCATGAAGTCGTCGGGCGACATGGGGAGATCTGGTGGCCCATAATCAACCTAACCCTGCCGGAGCCTGGAGAAACGGGGGACGTGCTCCGAAACTGAGTATGAGTAGCTGAGTCGCTCGTTTTCTTTCCCACCACTGTTTAATCTGAGGGTTTTGGTCGGTTCCTAGCATTAATTGGGGATCTGCGGAAATGGAATCCTTATCAGAACATTCCCGAACCACTAAATAACGTCATTCAAAGCTAGTGTGTAACAACCCCACAAAGGTAAACCTAGCTGACGTTTCGTAGGACTGGAATGGTTACTGACAGAATTATAATTTAAAAATCCACTAGTTCTATTTTCCAAATTTCATTTTAATAATGTATTAATCCAATATTTTATAATCCCATTTCATGAGTCTCAGGCCGTGGTCAGAATAACTGCCGTGAAGAGTTCGTCTCTGTTGTCTGAGAGTATCAATCAGGACATTCCCATACAATGACAAGGTCATTGAGGAGCTAGTGTGTAACTTTTTAGAGTGACCTAGCTTACTTATTGTAGGATGGGAATGGGTACTGACAAAATTAAACATAATAATATTACAAAACTTACTCGTACAATATACCTTCAACAATCACTTACATTTAAAATAGTCAACCTATTTATCCTTACTTCATAACCCAAACCTTTCCCCTCTCGGGCCCCCCCGGGGGTCAAGTTAGAGGGTAACGGGTTAACAGAGAAAGCCTAGACCGGCTGCGGAGTGTGGAACGTAGACACTGACCTACTCTCGTACATTGTGTGCTCTCTGGATACTCTCACCCTACTACCTAAACCGTAGCCATTAATAGATTTACTTTTTAAACTTGAGTCAAGCCATGAAACTTTGTGGTATGATTCAACGAGTAGAAACGGTTAACTGACCAATTCTACTGAGTGAAGGCGTCTACATATCCGCTTTTATTCACTCCTAAATCTTAAAGTTTATTAGAACATAAATAGAAATGTTATAAGTCAATTTAGAATACTTATAGTTTGATTTTTAGAATATATCTTTATTTATCTACTTATGAGTGTACCAATTTGGATTTATTCTAATTTAGATACATAACTTATAATAACATTACAATGAGTTTATTTACTATTTAAACCTGAGTCGAATCGCGAAACTTTGTGGTATGATTCAAACGAGTAGAAACGGTTAACTGACCATTTCTACTGAGTGAAGGTGTTTACATGTCCGCCTTTATTCACTCCTAAATCTTAAAGTTTATTAGAACATAAATAGAAATATTACTTGTCTTTAATGATTACATTTTTATCTGTAGAATATATCTTTATTTGTCTACTTTTGAGTGTACCATTTTGGATTTATATTCTTTTAACCACCCAGGAGAGAAAAAGGTACCCGCACTACCCTCTGACACCTATAGATGGAGGCAGGGAACCACAAACAGAGCCTACTACACAAATGAAGTTTATTTATCAATTTTTAGATTTTCTCATTCCTAATTTAACCTTTAAACCTAACTTTTCAGATTCTGGGCCTAAATATAAGTTAATATTTATCATTTATTGGACTATATGTTCTTTAAACTTAACCACTCAGACCTTATATCTAAATTTGGACTAATGTTCATTATTTATCAGACTACCTGATCCTTTGGTTATTTTTCAGAATTTAGGGTATCCCTCTAGGCTTAATTATAATTAATAACATGACATATTTTAGGTATACAGAACTTAGGACAAAAAGGTACCCGCACTTCCCTCTGACACCTATAGATGGAGATAGAGACTACAGGTGCTGATTTTAACGGGTGACGTCACTTCCTGTCGGCGGAGTTATTTTCAGAAGGTTAAGGTTTTACTTCCTTTCTGCTCCAGTCTTCAGAGTTCACGGTTAGTAATTATTAACGGGAGATTAAATCCATGTAATCTGTTGAAATATATGCTTTACACGGTTCCTTTAAGGTCTAATCCATTATATTACACTATTTACAATTAGTTTAATCCTATATTAAGACACAATTTTGGTCCAAACGTGGTTTAAAAGCTTGATTAAGGCTCCGTTATGAAGAACACTAATTTATGATTACAAAATGGCTGAAACGCGATCGTTTTTTCAAAAAAACTTACATCCAAACAGATTTTTCAATGTTGACAGTAATTACATTTAATTATTAAAATCCTTTAGCAGGCTATACCAAAATTTATTTGAGAAAAATAGACTCAGAAAACTCAAATTAAATAGATCGTTTTATTGTTAGCGTAACTAGCTACATGATGCTAACGGGCTATAGGTCCTATTTTCACACTGTTTTACTAAGCATTAAATATCGACAGTGATCGGGTTTACTTATTAAAGTATTGGTATGGCTTACCTAAGACTCGTTTGAGGTTAAATAGGCTTTAAAACATTTTTATTAATACATCGTGTCATTTTTAGCTTCTCAAGCTATATGATGCTAACTGGCTTCCGGCCTTGTTTTTGCACGGATTCTCTTGTGCTCACGTAGTGTTGCTGGTCTCAGGGGGGACGTAGCGCTGCGACTCGGTTATTGCCTCGTGGTTTTACATTGATTTACTGGTTATTTAATGTCGGGAGTGATTAGATTTCACTATGTATATATTAAAAACACTAATATTAGACTCAGTTGAGATTAAATATACCGGAGAAGTCCAAATTAATGCATTTTTTTATTGTTAACAGGACTATTTAGGGGAGGTTTTGTGGCATGTGGTTTTTTCTACAACAATGGTTTAATCCTTTCTATTCTACACTAAATAATTGATTAATCAAGTTAATAATGATAAGATTTAATTATTTTTATATATATTATTACTATATCTAAACTCTTTTGTGATAAAATATAGTTTAAAGATATGGATAGATAGATACTATCATTACTAAACTTAATGATTCATTAATTTATAATCTAATATTAGGTTGGACCCGGGCCTGTCAGGTGAATAAGGGGAGGTAGGTTTATGTTTGATCAGATAGCGCCCCATCGCTATTATGGTGAACGGAACCTGGTTCTTCTCACCCAGACGAGTCTGGTCTTTAGTGTGGCAGTTTTAAAGAGATAAATAGTTTAAAAATATAAATTAACAGGTATTATCATATAATACACTAAATGATTTATTAATCTAGACAGTAATGATCATGTTTAATTACGTTTATTTCATGGTTACTACATTTAAACCCTTTTGGGATAAAACATGGTTTAAAAATGTAGATTAATATTATGGTTACTGCCAATAATGCTGGGAGTCTGCTTTCTTCTGATCTATCTGCCTGGTTTGCTGCCCCTGGAGTACTGATCGGCACAATGGGTCTATGTTTCCCTCTACTGGTGGTTGAAGCAACAATTTTGGGTCTGCTGATATTTAATTCTGGTCTACTAATTCTCAAGGTTTTTATACAATTCTCTATACCCAGGGTGATTTAATATATTTCATTAGGGTTTGTGGACCCAGTGGTTCGCTTTCCACCTTAAAAGTTCATTGACAAAGACTGACTGACCAGTCCTTTTCCCCGAGTTGGGACAAGTTTAGAAAAAAACACAGCACCAGGATTGATCACCTGGGGCGGCCTCCCTGGAGCAGGGGTGTCTGGAGATAATGGTCGAAACCCCCTTTGACCTTCAGGTTCTTTCACTGAAGATGTGTTCCAACCAATATAAAGGACTCATTTTGCACACCCAAAAAAACCTATTTTTTGGAGTACAAAAACACTACTGACTATTTCTCACCAGGGCAATGGAATGTTTGATTCCACAATAGGGTTACTAAAAAGGTGAGGTTAACATTCCTCCATAATTTAACAAATAAATATAACTTTTTATCTTAATTATAGCTACAATATGGTCACTTAAAGATGAGGTTTACAGTCCTCCATGGTTTAACAAATGGATATGGCATTTTGTCTTGATTGCAGCCACGATATGGTTGCTGGGGAGGTGGGGATGGCAGTCCTTCATGGTTTAACAAGTAAATGTAACATTTTCTCTTAAATACAGACAGATTCATTTTTGAGGTGTTTTTTTTCCAGTCTGCAGGTCTCCGGTCACTTCCCTCTGTCGACACTAGATGGAGGCAGAGTAACTATGGAAGGAGGGCCTGTGACGGCCTTTTATCCCTAAAATCATTAACTATGGACAAATATCTCTCTAATTAATCTTATTTTTGGCTCACTTTCATCCTAAATTACACCTAATTTATATTAAATCGATTCAGTCTTTTTACATAACTCGAATATATCTAATACAATATAATTAGAACCTAATCCTTTACCTTACGTCTAAACTTAACCACTCAGACCTTATGTCTAAACTTAAGTTAATACTCTTCAATTAATGGACTATCATATCCTTTATTTAACTTTTAAATCTAACCATTTTATCTTTTGCCTAATCCTAAAATACTCATCATCTTATCCTTTAATTAACCCCTAAACCTAACCATTCAGACTCTATGCCTAAATTTAAATTAATATTTATCAATTATCAGACTATCTTGTCCTTAAGTTAATCTCTAAACATAACCACTCAGACCTTATGTCTAAACTTAAGTTAATACTCTTTAATTAATGGACTATCATATCCTTCATTTAACTTTTAAATCTAATCATTTTATCTTTTGCCTAATCCTAAAATACGTATCATCTTATCCTTCAATTAACCCCTAAACCTAACCATTCAGACTCTATGCCTAAATTTAAATTAATATTTATCAATTATCAGACTTTCTTGTCCTTAAGTTAATCTTTAAACTTAACCATTTAGACTTTATACCTAAATTTAAGCTAATATTATTCAATCATTAGACTATCATATCCTCAAGTTAACCTCTAAACTTAACCATTCTGATTTCTTGCCTAATCCTAAAGTATTTCTCCATTAAAAGTTATCTGACTCTCAAAGCAAACAATTAAAATCCACTTATAGTACACTTTTTTCTAAATCTCTTAATTCAAATTGAATTTAAAAATGTAATTTGGTTGTTTCCTCAGTCGGACCTCGGTTTGCCATGACTAATAAGGAGAGGTGTGGTTCTTTCTGAGCAGGTCGTACTTGGACGCGGCGACGTTTGTTTGGACTGGGCCCCCGCCTGGTTTTGGGGACTTCATTTGGACTGGAATGGTACTTCCCTCAGTCGGTTCCGAGTCTAACATGGCTGGGTTGGGGGGTTGGTTCTGACCGGACTGAGCGGTTTCCGGGTGCGACTTATGTTCTTTGGACCCGGTTGTCCCGGCTTGGTGAGACCCGATCTGAACTGGTGGGACACGTCACTGACACTTAGAGGTCCTTCATCTAATTTCCCTTAAATACATCTTCACAAATAACTATCTGATCTTCAAACCAAACAATTAAAATCTATTTTGGTACACTCTTAGTTTAATATCAAACAATAGACCATTTTTAGCCTAACTTTAGACTATTTTGGTTTCCCAATTATATATGACCTTCAAACCAAACAATTAAAATCAATTTATGGTACACTCTTAATTAAATATCAAATAATAGATCATCTTTAGTCTAACTTTAGACTATCTTGGTTCCCCAGTTATACTAATTTACCCGGAATCTGACCATTAACCTTGACCATTTAGGCTCTTCGCCTAAACCTAAACCACATTATCTCCCCACTTTTTCACTCTGACCTTTACTTCCTACCCCTTTTTTGGAACGAACCCTTCGGGGTGACGAATGGAAATTGGCCATAAACAGATACAGCCAAAGCGGCAAGGGGAGGTGTCCGCCGTAAACACAGCTAGCCTCCCTGTCTCTGTCTTTCAAGCTTAATTACTCTGTCTACTTCATCTTTACACACTTATGTCTCAGTTATGATGCTAAGCTAGGGCATGAGCCGACACGTCATCTAGTGCGCGTGCATCTCCTTGGATCTCTGTATAACCATGAAGTCGTCGGGCGACATGGGGAGATCTGGTGGCCCATAATCAACCTAACCCTGCCGGAGCCTGGAGAAACGGGGGACGTGCTCCGAAACTGAGTATGAGTAGCTGAGTCGCTCGTTTTCTTTCCCACCACTGTTTAATCTGAGGGTTTTGGTCGGTTCCTAGCATTAATTGGGGATCTGCGGAAATGGAATCCTTATCAGAACATTCCCGAACCACTAAATAACGTCATTCAAAGCTAGTGTGTAACAACCCCACAAAGGTAAACCTAGCTGACGTTTCGTAGGACTGGAATGGTTACTGACAGAATTATAATTTAAAAATCCACTAGTTCTATTTTCCAAATTTCATTTTAATAATGTATTAATCCAATATTTTATAATCCCATTTCATGAGTCTCAGGCCGTGGTCAGAATAACTGCCGTGAAGAGTTCGTCTCTGTTGTCTGAGAGTATCAATCAGGACATTCCCATACAATGACAAGGTCATTGAGGGGCTAGTGTGTAACTTCTTAGAGTGACCTAGCTTACTTATTGTAGGATGGGAATGGGTACTGACAAAATTAAACATAATAATATTACAAAACTTACTCGTACAATATACCTTCAACAATCACTTACATTTAAAATAGTCAACCTATTTATCCTTACTTCATAACCCAAACCTTTCCCCTCTCGGGCCCCCCCGGGGGTCAAGTTAGAGGGTAACGGGTTAACAGAGAAAGCCTAGACCGGCTGCGGAGTGTGGAACGTAGACACTGACCTACTCTCGTACATTGTGTGCTCTCTGGATACTCTCACCCTACTACCTAAACCGTAGCCATTAATAGATTTACTTTTTAAACTTGAGTCAAGCCATGAAACTTTGTGGTATGATTCAACGAGTAGAAACGGTTAACTGACCAATTCTACTGAGTGAAGGCGTCTACATATCCGCTTTTATTCACTCCTAAATCTTAAAGTTTATTAGAACATAAATAGAAATGTTATAAGTCAATTTAGAATACTTATAGTTTGATTTTTAGAATATATCTTTATTTATCTACTTATGAGTGTACCAATTTGGATTTATTCTAATTTAGATACATAACTTATAATAACATTACAATGAGTTTATTTACTATTTAAACCTGAGTCGAATCGCGAAACTTTGTGGTATGATTCAAACGAGTAGAAACGGTTAACTGACCATTTCTACTGAGTGAAGGTGTTTACATGTCCGCCTTTATTCACTCCTAAATCTTAAAGTTTATTAGAACATAAATAGAAATATTACTTGTCTTTAATGATTACATTTTTATCTGTAGAATATATCTTTATTTGTCTACTTTTGAGTGTACCATTTTGGATTTATATTCTTTTAACCACCCAGGAGAGAAAAAGGTACCCGCACTACCCTCTGACACCTATAGATGGAGGCAGGGAACCACAAACAGAGCCTACTACACAAATGAAGTTTATTTATCAATTTTTAGATTTTCTCATTCCTAATTTAACCTTTAAACCTAACTTTTCAGATTCTGGGCCTAAATATAAGTTAATATTTATCATTTATTGGACTATATGTTCTTTAAACTTAACCACTCAGACCTTATATCTAAATTTGGACTAATGTTCATTATTTATCAGACTACCTGATCCTTTGGTTATTTTTCAGAATTTAGGGTATCCCTCTAGGCTTAATTATAATTAATAACATGACATATTTTAGGTATACAGAACTTAGGACAAAAAGGTACCCGCACTTCCCTCTGACACCTATAGATGGAGATAGAGACTACAGGTGCTGATTTTAACGGGTGACGTCACTTCCTGTCGGCGGAGTTATTTTCAGAAGGTTAAGGTTTTACTTCCTTTCTGCTCCAGTCTTCAGAGTTCACGGTTAGTAATTATTAACGGGAGATTAAATCCATGTAATCTGTTGAAATATATGCTTTACACGGTTCCTTTAAGGTCTAATCCATTATATTACACTACTTACAATTAGTTTAATCCTATATTAAGACACAATTTTGGTCCAAACGTGGTTTAAAAGCTTGATTAAGGCTCCGTTATGAAGAACACTAATTTATGATTACAAAATGGCTGAAACGCGATCGTTTTTTCAAAAAAACTTACATCCAAACAGATTTTTCAATGTTGACAGTAATTACATTTAATTATTAAAATCCTTTAGCAGGCTATACCAAAATTTATTTGAGAAAAATAGACTCAGAAAACTCAAATTAAATAGATCGTTTTATTGTTAGCGTAACTAGCTACATGATGCTAACGGGCTATAGGTCCTATTTTCACACTGTTTTACTAAGCATTAAATATCGACAGTGATCGGGTTTACTTATTAAAGTATTGGTATGGCTTACCTAAGACTCGTTTGAGGTTAAATAGGCTTTAAAACATTTTTATTAATACATCGTGTCATTTTTAGCTTCTCAAGCTATGTGATGCTAACTGGCCTCCGGCCTTGTTTTTGCACGGATTCTCTTGTGCTCACGTAGTGTTGCTGGTCTCAGGGGGGACGTAGCGCTGCGACTCGGTTATTGCCTCGTGGTTTTACATTGATTTACTGGTTATTTAATGTCGGGAGTGATTAGATTTCACTATGTATATATTAAAAACACTAATATTAGACTCAGTTGAGATTAAATATACCGGAGAAGTCCAAATTAATGCATTTTTTTATTGTTAACAGGACTATTTAGGGGAGGTTTTGTGGCATGTGGTTTTTTCTACAACAATGGTTTAATCCTTTCTATTCTACACTAAATAATTGATTAATCAAGTTAATAATGATAAGATTTAATTATTTTTATATATATTATTACTATATCTAAACTCTTTTGTGATAAAATATAGTTTAAAGATATGGATAGATAGATACTATCATTACTAAACTTAATGATTCATTAATTTATAATCTAATATTAGGTTGGACCCGGGCCTGTCAGGTGAATAAGGGGAGGTAGGTTTATGTTTGATCAGATAGCGCCCCATCGCTATTATGGTGAACGGAACCTGGTTCTTCTCACCCAGACGAGTCTGGTCTTTAGTGTGGCAGTTTTAAAGAGATAAATAGTTTAAAAATATAAATTAACAGGTATTATCATATAATACACTAAATGATTTATTAATCTAGACAGTAATGATCATGTTTAATTACGTTTATTTCATGGTTACTACATTTAAACCCTTTTGGGATAAAACATGGTTTAAAAATGTAGATTAATATTATGGTTACTGCCAATAATGCTGGGAGTCTGCTTTCTTCTGATCTATCTGCCTGGTTTGCTGCCCCTGGGGTACTGATCGGCACAATGGGTCTATGTTTCCCTCTACTGGTGGTTGAAGCAACATTTTTGGGTCTGCTGATATTTAATTCTGGTCTACTAATTCTCAAGGTTTTTATACAATTCTCTATACCCAGGGTGATTTAATATATTTCATTAGGGTTTGTGGACCCAGTGGTTCGCTTTCCACCTTAAAAGTTCATTGACAAAGACTGACTGACCAGTCCTTTTCCCCGAGTTGGGACAGTTTAGAAAAAAACACAGCACCAGGATTGATCACCTGGGGCGGCCTCCCTGGAGCAGGGGTGTCTGGAGATAATGGTCGAAACCCCCTTTGACCTTCAGGTTCTTTCACTGAAGATGTGTTCCAACCAATATAAAGGACTCATTTTGCACACCCAAAAAAACCTATTTTTTGGAGTACAAAAACACTACTGACTATTTCTCACCAGGGCAATGGAATGTTTGATTCCACAATAGGGTTACTAAAAAGGTGAGGTTAACATTCCTCCATAATTTAACAAATAAATATAACTTTTTATCTTAATTATAGCTACAATATGGTCACTTAAAGATGAGGTTTACAGTCCTCCATGGTTTAACAAATGGATATGGCATTTTGTCTTGATTGCAGCCACGATATGGTTGCTGGGGAGGTGGGGATGGCAGTCCTTCATGGTTTAACAAGTAAATGTAACATTTTCTCTTAAATACAGACAGATTCATTTTTGAGGTGTTTTTTTTCCAGTCTGCAGGTCTCCGGTCACTTCCCTCTGTCGACACTAGATGGAGGCAGAGTAACTATGGAAGGAGGGCCTGTGACGGCCTTTTATCCCTAAAATCATTAACTATGGACAAATATCTCTCTAATTAATCTTATTTTTGGCTCACTTTCATCCTAAATTACACCTAATTTATATTAAATCGATTCAGTCTTTTTACATAACTCGAATATATCTAATACAATATAATTAGAACCTAATCCTTTACCTTACGTCTAAACTTAACCACTCAGACCTTATGTCTAAACTTAAGTTAATACTCTTCAATTAATGGACTATCATATCCTTTATTTAACTTTTAAATCTAACCATTTTATCTTTTGCCTAATCCTAAAATACTCATCATCTTATCCTTTAATTAACCCCTAAACCTAACCATTCAGACTCTATGCCTAAATTTAAATTAATATTTATCAATTATCAGACTATCTTGTCCTTAAGTTAATCTCTAAACATAACCACTCAGACCTTATGTCTAAACTTAAGTTAATACTCTTTAATTAATGGACTATCATATCCTTCATTTAACTTTTAAATCTAATCATTTTATCTTTTGCCTAATCCTAAAATACGTATCATCTTATCCTTCAATTAACCCCTAAACCTAACCATTCAGACTCTATGCCTAAATTTAAATTAATATTTATCAATTATCAGACTTTCTTGTCCTTAAGTTAATCTTTAAACTTAACCATTTAGACTTTATACCTAAATTTAAGCTAATATTATTCAATCATTAGACTATCATATCCTCAAGTTAACCTCTAAACTTAACCATTCTGATTTCTTGCCTAATCCTAAAGTATTTCTCCATTAAAAGTTATCTGACTCTCAAAGCAAACAATTAAAATCCACTTATAGTACACTTTTTTCTAAATCTCTTAATTCAAATTGAATTTAAAAATGTAATTTGGTTGTTTCCTCAGTCGGACCTCGGTTTGCCATGACTAATAAGGAGAGGTGTGGTTCTTTCTGAGCAGGTCGTACTTGGACGCGGCGACGTTTGTTTGGACTGGGCCCCCGCCTGGTTTTGGGGACTTCATTTGGACTGGAATGGTACTTCCCTCAGTCGGTTCCGAGTCTAACATGGCTGGGTTGGGGGGTTGGTTCTGACCGGACTGAGCGGTTTCCGGGTGCGACTTATGTTCTTTGGACCCGGTTGTCCCGGCTTGGTGAGACCCGATCTGAACTGGTGGGACACGTCACTGACACTTAGAGGTCCTTCATCTAATTTCCCTTAAATACATCTTCACAAATAACTATCTGATCTTCAAACCAAACAATTAAAATCTATTTTGGTACACTCTTAGTTTAATATCAAACAATAGACCATTTTTAGCCTAACTTTAGACTATTTTGGTTTTCCAATTATATATGACCTTCAAACCAAACAATTAAAATCAATTTATGGTACACTCTTAATTAAATATCAAATAATAGATCATCTTTAGTCTAACTTTAGACTATCTTGGTTCCCCAGTTATACTAATTTACCCGGAATCTGACCATTAACCTTGACCATTTAGGCTCTTCGCCTAAACCTAAACCACATTATCTCCCCACTTTTTCACTCTGACCTTTACTTCCTACCCCTTTTTTGGAACGAACCCTTCGGGGTGACGAATGGAAATTGGCCATAAACAGATACAGCCAAAGCGGCAAGGGGAGGTGTCCGCCGTAAACACAGCTAGCCTCCCTGTCTCTGTCTTTCAAGCTTAATTACTCTGTCTACTTCATCTTTACACACTTATGTCTCAGTTATGATGCTAAGCTAGGGCATGAGCCGACACGTCATCTAGTGCGCGTGCATCTCCTTGGATCTCTGTATAACCATGAAGTCGTCGGGCGACATGGGGAGATCTGGTGGCCCATAATCAACCTAACCCTGCCGGAGCCTGGAGAAACGGGGGACGTGCTCCGAAACTGAGTATGAGTAGCTGAGTCGCTCGTTTTCTTTCCCACCACTGTTTAATCTGAGGGTTTTGGTCGGTTCCTAGCATTAATTGGGGATCTGCGGAAATGGAATCCTTATCAGAACATTCCCGAACCACTAAATAACGTCATTCAAAGCTAGTGTGTAACAACCCCACAAAGGTAAACCTAGCTGACGTTTCGTAGGACTGGAATGGTTACTGACAGAATTATAATTTAAAAATCCACTAGTTCTATTTTCCAAATTTCATTTTAATAATGTATTAATCCAATATTTTATAATCCCATTTCATGAGTCTCAGGCCGTGGTCAGAATAACTGCCGTGAAGAGTTCGTCTCTGTTGTCTGAGAGTATCAATCAGGACATTCCCATACAATGACAAGGTCATTGAGGGGCTAGTGTGTAACTTCTTAGAGTGACCTAGCTTACTTATTGTAGGATGGGAATGGGTACTGACAAAATTAAACATAATAATATTACAAAACTTACTCGTACAATATACCTTCAACAATCACTTACATTTAAAATAGTCAACCTATTTATCCTTACTTCATAACCCAAACCTTTCCCCTCTCGGGCCCCCCCGGGGGTCAAGTTAGAGGGTAACGGGTTAACAGAGAAAGCCTAGACCGGCTGCGGAGTGTGGAACGTAGACACTGACCTACTCTCGTACATTGTGTACTCTCTGGATACTCTCACCCTACTACCTAAACCATAGCCATTAATAGATTTACTTTTTAAACCTGAGTCGAGCCGTGAAACTTTGTGGTATGATTCAACGAGTAGAAACGGTTAACTGACCAATTCTACTGAGTGAAGGCGTTTACATGTCCGCTTTTATTCACTCCTAAATCTTAAAGTTCATTAGAACATAAATAGAAATGTTATAAATCAATTTAGAATACTTATAGTTTGATTTTTAGAATATATCTTTATTTATCTACTTATGAGTGTACCAGTTTGGATTTATTCTAATTTAGATACATAGCCTATAATAACATTAGAATGAATTTATTTACTATTTAAACCTGAGTCGAACCGCGAAACTTTGTGGTATGATTCAAACGAGTAGAAACGGTCAACTGACCATTTCTACTGAGTGAAGGTGTTTACATATCCGCCTATATTCACTCCTAAATCTTAAAGTTCATTAGAACATAAATAAAAGTGCTACTTGTCTTTAAGTCAATTTAGAATGCTTACAGTTTCATCTGTAGAATATATCTTTATTTATCTACTTGTGAGTGTACCATTTTGGATTTATTCTAATTTAGATACATAGCCTATAATAAGATTAGAATGAGTTTAAAATATATTTTTTTAAAAATATAGAAACCAATTTTATACTAATATTTAGTTATGCTTAAGTTAATGAGGACGTCACTAAACAGGGCAATTTTGAACCCATATTTTCTGTACCACCACTAATAGGTCAATATTTAACATTAAAACTTTATTAGTTTAATTCACGATCCTACCAAAAATTAAAGATTAATGTTATACATTTTTCTTGGCACCCTTTACCTCTCTTGTTTATCAATAAAAATAAGATTTTTATATAACTGAGATACTCATGAATTACTGTATACAATTATAATCACTTACACTTCCTCTCTATTCTTTTTTCATAGATCTTCAAAAGACTCAAATATGACTCAGATGAATAAAACGGAATCCCGGATACTTACCAAGATTATTTTTGAGTTCTTACAAACTCATCACGATCAATTAAAGGTTCAACTAACCTCCCATAGTTCGGCAACTCTCCCTACCTACGAGGTTCAAACACAAAATAGGATTGTAAAGATAATTAGACCCTACATCCCAACAAATAATATTTCCCACCCTCTACATGGAAAGAGAATTGGTGGGCGACGTGACTATCAGGGGGATATTGCAGTCTTACATAATCTACTCCAAACATTAACCCAGGAGGACAAACAACAATCCTGGAATCTGGCCGTCAAGCGGGTTCAATCCAAATACCCAAAAATCCTTAACCAGGTTTTTTTAAAAACAGCTGAAGATCTAAATTTCATGGGTATAAAAATCGCGACCCACACACAGGATTCTCCTCCACGAGTTCCGTTAACTACCACCCCGGACCCCCAGTCGGGGAACGTTACTTCAATAGAACCCACTGGTATTATATCCAGGGATCCGGAACCAGCACCAGGACGCTCCAGACCGTTGACAAAAGAGTTTCCCGATTCTCGACCCGACACTCCACAAAACTTATCTACACGTCATGAACACCGCGGAAACAAAAGACTTAATTGGTCCCTGACACCCAGCCGGGAAATTCTTATATTAGGGGATTCTAATATTTCTCGCCTTCCACCTATCTATGACCCCAAGGTTCAAGTAGATAGTTACCCAGGTGCTAATATACTTCATGCGATACACCTAATTAGAAACAAAACTCCTACGTCTGCGAACACAAAGATAGTCCTACTTTGTTTTGGACTCAATGATAAAGAGGTAGGTAATACTACCATCCTAGATCAAAACTTAACAAAACTACAGTCTTCGACCAGAGACACATTCCCAAACGCCACGATTTATTTTCCTGGCATCAACTTCTCAACCAAACTGTCATCCAAATTTGTTGGGAACATCCAAAACATTAACAAACTTCTCCAACAAATCCCAGGTTACATACCAAGACTCAGCGCAGAGAACTTTACAACAGAAGGGGATAATATCCACTGGACTTCTGATACAGCCAGACACATGTGGGCACATTGGAAAACTTTCTTGGGACTGGAGACATCTTTGAAGGTGACTCCAGAAAAAGATAATTCCATCATCAATCTTTCTTCTCATTTCCAACTAGGACCAATTGAATCGAAACTTCTACAGAGAGGATTGTCCTTCATTCCGTCGCCATCCACGTTAACAGATTATAAACAAACATTCCGCAGCGATGTCTCACTCTACCATCGTCGTCTAAAACTTCGAGAGCATTTTAAGGACCAACCCCAACAGGAGCCTCCCCTGTTCCAAGAAACCTCCAAATGGGAACCAAACCTAGGGTTGTTACCCATCAAAATTCAACAATTAATACAAAAAGACCTCCTTTCGTTCCAAAATCACATACCTACCCTTGAAACCCCCAATATCTCCCCGGAAGAACAACATATTCTTACGGAATTTCAACAAAATACTTCCATTGTCATAAAACCAGCAGACAAGGGTAGTGCTGTAGTCATTATGGATAGACACCAGTACATCCAAGAAGCCAATAGACAGTTGAATAATACGGACCACTACCAGTTGTTAAGTACTCCAATCTACAAAACCACGGCGATCGAAATTCACAGTATATTAGAGAATATGACCCAAAAACAATTCATCTCCAAAAAACAGGAAACCTATCTCAAAGGCAAACCCGAACCTAAACAACGACAATTCTATCTCCTACCTAAAATTCACAAGGCCCCGGAGTCATGGCCAACACCATTTATAATGCCTCCCGGTAGACCAATTGTATCGGATTGCGATAGCGAAAGCTACAGAGTAGCAGATTTCTTGGACCACCACCTCAATCCCCTTTCCACCCGACACAGTAGCTATCTAAGAGATACCTACGACTTCTTGAAGAAGATCAAAACAATCCAACTTAAAGAACCATGTATATTTTTCACCATGGATGTTGAGAGTCTATACACCAACATCGACACGGACAAAGGCATAGAGGCAGTAAAAAACATCCTGGCCCAATATCCAGACCCATCCCGACCGGACCAGGATATTCTCAAACTTTTACATCTAAGCCTGACCAAAAATGATTTTGCGTTTGACGACAAAACGTACCTACAAATTAAAGGTACAGCAATGGGCAAAAAATTCGCTCCAGCCTATGCGAACATATACATGGCCAACTGGGAACAAACGATTCTGCCCACATGCCCTAAATCCCCAGAATATTACTTCCGATTTCTCGATGACATCTGGGGTATTTGGACCCACACAATGGAAGAGTTTAAAACATTCACAGACCTACTTAATAGTCACCACCCGTCGATTAAAATCACGTCGGAAACCAATGCCAAGGAAATCAACTTCCTGGACGTCATCACGTTCAAAGACATCAACTTTGAAACCACGGGACAGTTGAGTTCCAAGGTTTACTTCAAACCCACGGACTCTCACAGTCTCTTACACCGAGACAGCTTCCATCCAAAACACACATTTACTGGTATTGTGAAGTCTCAACTAATAAGATTCAAACGAATCTGCTCGAACATTGAGGATAGGCAAGCCGCAACAGACACCCTCTTCAAGGTTTTAAAAAAAAGAAAATACAAACGATCCATGCTCCGAAAAATAAAAAAAGAGGTATTTACAACAACAACATTGCACCCACGAGAACAAATGACGAAAACAAACACCACAATGATTCCATTTATCACAACCTATTCCTCTCATTCTACAGTGATGGGTAGAAAAATAAAACAGAACTTCCAAGAAATCATGGGTAACCAATTCGCGAACCAACCGACGAAAGTGATTGCAGCGTTCAAAAGAAACCCCAATCTGAAAGACCTACTGGTCCGGGCCAAACTGCCCCCCGTAGGCACAAGGATCCACAGACCTCTAGGTCCTAAAACAGTGACAAATCCCGGCTCTAAAAAAACCTACACACTACAACAGGGCATCACGTTGAATCATACAAATTGTGTTTACCTGATTAAATGCAAACAATGCGGTATCATTTATGTCGGTGAAACCAGGAACACTTTAAAAGTCCGCTTATCACACCACAAATACAACATTCGGCAGAAGCTAAAAATCACAACCCATTTGGTCCAACATTTCATTCGACATGGACTTCAAAACTTAGAGATCCGGGGTATCGAACACAATCCTCTCTGGACAACCGCGGAGAGACAAAAACAAGAAAGAAACTGGATCAGAAACCTGGGAACAATATTTCCGGGGGGATTAAACAAAGTTTTTTTTAAAAAATAAACAAAAAAGATCCTTTTTTTAAAAAAAATCTCTAAATATTGAAAATAGTCCACTTCTTTACCTCTCTATTTTTCAAATACAAACCTATTCCCTCTCTAACCCCCTCGGGGATTCCATTGGAGGGCAACAGGTTAACAGAGAAAGCTTAGACCGACTTCAGAGTGTGGAATTTAGACACTGACCTACTTTTGTAAAATGGATTCTTGATCCTCACCCTTTTTCCTTACCATAGTTTTCAGTAGATTTACTATTTAAATCCTAGTCGGACTATGAAACTTGATAGTTAAACTAATTATTAGAAGCAATAAACTAACCAATTTCACTGAGTGGAGACGTTTAAATGCCCGTCTAAATTCACTCTTAATAACTTAGAATTTCTCATACACCAATATAATTTTTATTGATATTTACAATTTCTTTAGTTTCTTTATTTCTTTATTTCGGTAATTTTCTCTATTTTTTATCTATTTTTTTATATTTTTCTATATATATTTCCTAAACATATATTCAACTTTAATATATATTTCTTTGAATATTTTTAAAAAAAATAAACATAACCCTTTTCTAAAGAAACAGATCCAAATAATTATATAGTTTTATTTATATGTTTTGACATATACATGTATAAAAATCTACTTGTAAATAAATACATTTAAAACACTTTTGTACTAAAAAATAGTTATTGGGGAACCGATGAAGAAAATACAAGGTCAAAAATCCTACTGTCAGCGAACTACAGGACTATACCTACTGAGGCCCATACTATTCACTTTCATAATTAGATATAATATAGGTAAGGAATTTAACTAAACTGATAAATATAGAGGACCTTTTCAGCCGGAACACTTTGAATATTCCCCCAATCGATTTTAATATCAAAATTGGGTACTAATAGTTTTGAAATCTAAAAATAGTTCAAACAGGTTTACTTTGACACTTTAAATGCTCAAAACCTTTCCCCTCTTGGCCTCCTGGGTTCTGTTAGAGGGTAACAGGTTAACAGAGAAAGTCTATTCCGACTGCGGAGTGTGGAACGTAGACACTGACCTGCTCTCGTACATTGTGTACTCTCTGATTATACTCACCCTACTGTCTAACTATAGTCATCAACAGATAGACTAGTTATACCTTAGTCGGACCACAAAACTTTACGAATAAATTAAGGAGCAGAAACGGTTCACTAACCAGTTTTACTAAATTAAGACGTTTAAATACTCTCCTGGAACAATATTGATTTCATTTTATGAAACCACCCAAGAGAGAAAAAGGTACCCGCACTCCCCTCTGACACCTATAGAGGGAGGTAGGGAACCACGAATGGAGCTCACTCCATAAATGGAGCCTATTTATCAATAAATAGATCATATCTTCTTTAACTTAAGCTCTAAACCTAATCATCTAGACTCTATTCCTAAATATTAGTTATTATTGTCTATTTTTATTTCAATTCTCTTCTATCATTAACAATATTGACTTTATTCTATTCATCACTCAAGAGAGAAAAATGTACCAGCATTCCCCTCTGATACCTATAGATGGAGACAGAAACCACAAATAGACCCTACTATACAAATGAAGTTAATTTATCAATTAATAGACTATTTCATTCCTAATTTAACCTCTAAACTTAACTTTTCAGACTCTAGACCTAAAATATAAATTAATATTTATCATTAATTAGACTTTATTTTCCTTAAATTAACTTTTAAACTTAACCACTCAGACCTTATATCTAAATTTGGACTAATGTTCATTATTTATCAGACTACCTGATCCTTTGGTTATTTTTCAGAATTTATGGTATCCCTCTAAGCTTAATTATAAATAATAACATTACATATTTTAGGTATACAAAGCTTAGGACAAAAAGGTACCCGCACTTCCCTCTGACACCTATAGATGGAGATAGAGACTACAGGTGCTGATTTTAACGGGTGACGTCACTTCCTGTCGGCGGAGTTATTTTCAGAAGTTTAAGGTTTTACTTCCTTTCTGCTCCAGTCTTCAGAGTTCACGGTTAGTAATTATTAACGGGAGATTAAATCCATGTCATCTGTTGAAATATATGCTTTACACGGTTCCTTGAAGGTCTACTCCATTATATTACACTATTTACAATTAGTTTAATCCTATATTAAGACACAATTTTGGTCAAAACGTGGTTTAAAAGCTTGATTAATGTTCCGTTATGAAGGACACTAATTTAGGATTACAAAACGGGTGAAACGCGATCGTTTTTTCAAAAAAACTTACATCCAAACAGATTTTTCAATGTTGACAGTAATTACATTTAATTATTAAAATCCTTTAGCAGGCTATACCAACATTTATTTGAGAAAAATAGACTCAGATAACTCAAATTAAATAGATCGTTTTATTGTTAGCGTAACTAGCTACATGATGCTAACGGGCTATAGGTCCTATTTTCACACTGTTTTACTAAGCATTAAATATCGACAGTGATCGGGTTTACTTATTAAAGTATTGGTATGGCTTACCTAAGACTCGTTTGAGGTTAAATAGGCTTTAAAACATTTTTATTAATACATCGTGTCATTTTTAGCTTCCCTAGCTATATGATGCTAACGGGCTTCCGGCCTTGTTTTTGCACGGATTCTCTTGTGCTCACGTAGTGTTGCTGGTCTCAGGGGGGACGTAGCGCTGCGACTCGGTTATTGCCTGGTGGTTTTACATTGATTTACTGGTTATTTAATGTCGGGAGTGATTCGATTTCACTATGTATATATTAAAAACACTAATATTAGACTCAGTTGAGATTAAATATACCGGAGAAGTCCAAATTAATGCATTTTTTTATTGTTAACAGGACTATTTAGGGGAGGTTTTGTGGCATGTGGTTTTTTCTACAACAATGGTTTAATCCTTTCTATTCTACACTAAATAATTGATTTAATCAGGTTAATAATGATAAGATTTAATTATTTTTATATATATTATTACTATATCTAAACTCTTTTGTGATAAAATATAGTTTAAAGATATGGATAGATAGATACTATCATTACTAAACTTAATGATTCATTAATTTAGTCAGTAATGATCCTATTTAATTACTTTCATTAGTCACTATATTAAAACCTTTTTGGTTAAAACATGGTTTTAAAATATAGTTTAATATGGTGTTTACTGCCAGCATTACTGGGAGATTGGAAGCAAACAGAATATGCTGTGCAGTTCTCCTCTACATGTCTCCTGGCTTGACTAGTGGACATTCTAATTGTGGTTGTTTATCTTGGTTAGTATTAATTTGTCTCTATTATGAGAGGAACATTTATTTATAATTAAATATAGGGTTGGATTCAGGCCGGTCGGGTGGATAAGGGGAGGTATGTTTATGTTTGATCAGATAGCGCCCCATCGCTATTCACGGTGAACGAGATGTGGTTCCCCCTACCCGGACGAGTCTGGTCTTTAGTGTGGCAGTTTTAAAGAGATAAATAGTTTAAAAATATAAATTAACAGGTATTATCATATAATACACTAAATGATTTATTAATCTAGACAGTAATGATCATGTTTAATTACGTTTATTTCATGGTTACTACATTTAAACCCTTTTGGGATAAAACATGGTTTAAAAATGTAGATTAATATTATGGTTACTGCCAATAATGCTGGGAGTCTGCTTTCTTCTGATCTATCTGCCTAGTTTGCTGGCCCTGGGGTGTTAATCGGCACAATGGGTCTATGTTTCCCTCTACCGGTGGTGGAAGCAACCTTTTTGAGTCTGCTGATATTTAATTCTGGTCTACTAATCCTCAAGGTTTTTATACAATTCTCTTTACCCAGGGTGATTTAATATATTTCATTAGGGTTTGTGGACCCAGTGGGTCGCTTTCCACCTCAAAAGTTCATTGACCAAGACAGACTGACCAGTCCTTTTCCCCTAGTTGGGACAGTTTAGGAAAAAACACAGCACCAGGATTGATCACCTGGGGCGGCCTCCCTGGAGCAGGGGTGTCTGGAGATAATGGTCGAAACCCCCTTTGACCTTCAGGTTCTTTCACTGAAGATGTGTTCCAACCAATATAAAGGACTCATTTTGCACACCCAAAAAAACCTATTTTTTGGAGTACAAAAACACTACTGACTATTTCTCACCAGGGCAATGGAATGTTTGATTCCACAATAGGGTTACTAAAAAGGTGAGGTTAACATTCCTCCATAGTTTAACAAATAAATATAGCCTTTTGTCTTGATTGCAGCCACGATATGGTTGCTGGGGGGATGGGGATGGCAGTCCTCCATGGTTTAACAAGTAAAGGTAACATTTTATCTGAATTACAGACAGATTCATTTTTTGAGGTGTATTTTTTCTTCCATTCTACAGTTCTCCGGTCACTTCCCTCTGTCGACACTAGATGTAGGCAGAGCAACTTTAGAAGGAGGACCTGGGACGGCCTTTTGTCCCTAAAATCATTGACTATGGACAAATATCTCTCTGATTAATCCGGTTTTTGGCTCACTCTCATCCTAAAATTACACCTGATTTATATGGGATCGGTTCAGTCTTTTTACATAGCTCTAATATATTTAGTACAATATGGTTAGAACCTAGTCCTTTACCTTACGTCTAAACTTGACCACTCAGACCTTATGCCTAAACTTAAGTTAATACTCTTCAATTAATGGACCATCATATCCTTCATTTAACTTTTAAATCTAACCATTTTATCTTTTGCCTAATCCTAAAATACTTATCATCTCACCTTTTAATTAACCCCTAAACCTAACCATGCAGACTCTATGCCTAAATTTAAATTAATAATTATCAATTATCAGACTATCTTGTCCTTAAATTAATCTCTAAACTTAACCACTCAGACCTTATGTCTAAACTTAAGTTAATACTCTTTAATTAATGGACCATCATATTCTTCATTTCACTTTTAAATCTAATCATTTTATCTTTGACCTAATCCTAAAGTACTTATCATCGTATCCTTTAATTAACCCCTAAACCTAACCATTCAGACTCTATGCCTAAATTTAAATTAATATTTATCAATTATCAGAACACCTTGTCCTTAAGTTATTCTTTAAACTTAACCATTTAGACTTTATACCTAAATTTAAGCTAATATTAGTCAATTATTAGATTACAGACAGATTCATTTTTTGATGTGTGTTTTTTTTCAATTCTGCAGTTCTCCGGTCACTTCCCTCTGTCGACACTAGATGGAGGCAGAGTAAATTTAGAAGGAGGGCCTGTGACGGCCTTTTGTCCCTAAAATCATTGACTTGAACAAATATCTCTCTGATTAATCCTATTTTTAGCTCACTTTCATCCTAAAATTACACCTGTTTTTTATTTAATCGGTTCAGTCTTTTTACATAACTCGAATATATCTAATACAATATAATTAGAGCCTAATCCTTTACCTTACGTCTAAACTTAACCACTCAGACTTTATGTCTAAACTTAAGTTAATACTCTTCAATTAATGGACCATCATATCCTTCATGTAACCTTTAAATCTAACCATTTTATCTTTTGCCTAATCCTAAAATATCTCCCCTAAAATATACATTTCCATAAAAAGCGTACTCCTTTTAGATCTAGACAGATTACTAACTTTTCTTGGTGGCTAGTTTGACCACCCACTATAAACAGTACATTCCTTCTATTTTATACAGACTTCCAACTGTTCATTATGGCTAGTTTGACCATTCAAAATAAAAAAGCGTACTCCTTCTGTTTTTATGCAGACTTTTAAGTGTTCATTAAGGCTAATTTGACCATTCACTACAAAAAAGCCCACTCCTTCTGTTTTTAAGCAGACTTCTAACTGTTCATTAGGGCTATTTGACCATTCACTATAAACAACGCATTCCTTCTGTTTTATGCAGACTTCCAACTGTTCATTATGGCTAATTTGACCATTCACTACAGAAATGCCTACTCCTTCTGTTCTTAAGCAGACTTTTAACCGTTCATTATGGCTATTTTTGACCATTCACTATAAACAGCGCATTCCTTCTGTTTTATGCAGACTTCCAACTGTTCATTATGGCTAGTTTGACCATTCACTACAGAAAAGCCTAATCCTTCTGTTTTTAAGCAGACTTATAGCTGTTCATTATGGCTAGTTTGACCATTCACTACAGAAAAGCCTAATCCTTCTGTTTTTAAGCAGACTTATAGCTGTTCATTATGGCTAGTTTGACCATTCACTACAAAAAAGCGTACTCCTTCTGTTTTTATGCAGACTTATAACTGTTCATTATGGCTAGTTTGACCATTCACTACAAAAAAGCCTACTCCTTCTGTTTTTGTGCAGACTTATAGCTGTTCATTATGGCTAGTTTAACCATTCACTACAAAAAAGCTTACTCCTGTGTTTATATACAGCCTAATCCTAAAACACTTACCATCTTATCCTTAACTTAACCTATAAACCTAACCACTCAGACTTTGTGCCTAAACTTAAGTTGGTGCTCTTCAAGTAATGGACCATCATGTCATGTGTTTGGCCCCCGGATTTAACCATTTTCAGGGGAGAATAATAATCCTCCATTTCTTAGCAACAAATGTATCACCTTATCTTTAATCTTACTCCTAAACTTAACCACTCAGACTTTATGCCTTAATTTAAGTGAATAATCTTCCATTATTAGAACATCTTATCTTTTATTTTAACTTTAAATTTAACTACTTTATCTTATTGCCTAAATCTAAAATACTTTTCCATAAAAAATTATTGGACTTTCAATGCAAACAATTGTAATCAACTTATATTACACTTTTCTCTATGGCTATCTGACTCTTAATTACAACCACTAAAATTAACTAATGATACACTCGGAACTAAATATCAAATAATAAGACCATCTTCAGTCTAACTACAGATTATTTTATTTTCTTGGAAGACCAATTTACCTTTGATCTAGCCATGAACCTTGATCACTTTGACCCTCTACTTAAATCTAAACCACATTCACTCCCCACTTTTTCACTCTGACCTTTCTTTCAACCCCTTTCTGGTCGAGCCCCTCTGAGGATGACGAAAGGATACGGGCCATAAAGAAATCTTTCTTTCCGCCCCCTTTGCCAGTCGAGCCTCTTAGGGGATGACGAAAGGAAATGGGCCATAAACAGAGACGGCCAAAGCGGCAAGGGGAAGGCATCCGTAGGTAACCACCACTAACCTCCCTGTCTCTGTCCTTCAAGCTTTATTTACCCTGTCTACTTCACCCTTACATATTTATGACCCAGTCATGATGCTAAGATAGGGCATGAGCCGACACGTCATCTAGTGCGCGTGCCTTTCCTTGGATCTCTGTATAACCATGAAGTCGTCGGGCGACATGGGGAGATCTGGTGGCCCTTAAACAAACCTAACCCTGCCGGAGCCTGGAGAAACGGGGGACTTGCTTCGAACCTTAGTATTATTGGCTGAGTCGCTCGTTTTCTTTCCCACCACTATGTATTTGATATTTTCATTTGGATTTGATGGTTTATTGGTCTTCTATAGTCTTTATCAGAACATTCCTGAACCACCAGTTGATGTCATTCAAAACTAGGGTACACTAAACCCATACGGGCATACCTTACTGACGTATCGTATGATGGAAATGATTTCTGACAAAATAAAACAGAATAATAATAAAGGATTTAACTTTTAGAATATACCTTTATGTATTTTATGAGTATCATTTTAATTTCGCCCTTATTTATTATTTATTTTTATAAACAGAAGCATATAGATACACATATATATATTTATACATAGATTTGTATAAGCGTGAAAAATATTTAATATTCCGACAATAAGTCTTAACATTAGAATTTAACATTAAATAGTTAGAACTTACATATTTGAACCTGTCTACCTCTTTACTGTTCTACCTCTTTATCTTTTGCCCGGACCTTTACCCTCTCGAACCCTCCGGGGTATCGCCAGAGGGTAATAGGTTTGAGAGTGACGCCTATTCCGGCTGGGGGAGAAGAGAATTATTCACTGACCTTCTCCTTACCTCTCGATGCTTCCAAATAATATCCCAGCAGGGATATGTGTCCCAACAGGGACACACTTCTTTTTCTCTTTCTTTCTTTCTCTCTCTCTCTCTCCCTTCCCTCCCTCTCTCTATTCTCACCTTAGGTTTAACCAGAGCCATCGTTAGGTCGACTATTTGACCCTTAATATAACCATTTGATTTAAATACTAGGTACACGAGGTTTGGAGGAAGTTTAATAATCATTCTTAATTAATACATTTTTTATTACTATTATTGTCATCATTATTATTATCAATCTGATTTTTTTATTTTTATTACTATTTCTTGGAAGAATTAACCTTAAAAATAAATAAATAAAAAAGAAATATCATTTTTATAGATTTACTGCTTAATATTTAAGATTTAATCTTTAGAATTTATCTTTATTTATCTACTTATGAGGCTATTATTTTGACTTCACTCTTATATAGTTTCATACAATAAGATTAGACTGAGTTCAAAACCTAACCATTCAGACTCTATGTCTAAATATAAGTTAATACTCATCAATTATTAGACTATCTTATCCTTTAATTAACCTCTAAACCTAACCACTTAGACTTTATGCCTAAATATAAGTTAATATTCTCTATTTTTATTTCTATTCTCTTCTATCAATAACAATATTTATTTTATTCTATTAAACCACCCAAGAGAGAAAAATGTACCCGCACTCCCCTCTGACACCTATAGATGGAGACAGAGGACCACAAATGGAGCCTACCTTAGAATCTTAGAAGGTGTGGTAAAAATAAATAGAACAAGCTTTTTATACATTTTTATAATGTTTAAGATTTAATATTTAAAATTTATCTTTATTTATCTACTTGTGAAGTTATTGTTTTGACTTCACTCTTATATAGTTTCATACAATAAGGTTGGAATGAATTTGAAATAAAATATTTTTTCATGGATGTCAGATGCTAGTTTTAACAGGGAGGGTCACTTCCTGTCTGTGGGATTCTCACACGAGGTGGGATGACGTCACGTCCTTTCTTCTGGCGATCTCCAAAACTCACGGTCAGTAATATATTCTGCAGGACATTAAAACCATGAAATCTGTTAAAATGTATGTTTTAGACGGATTAATCTCGGCCTACTCAATTACATTTAATTATTAAAATTCTATAGTGGCTATAGCAAGACTCATTTGATAAAAATAGACTTAGAAAACTTACATTAAAATAGATCGTTTTTATTTGTAGCTTAACAAGCTACATGATGCTAACTGACTTCCAGTCCTAGTTTCACACTAATTTACTAATCTTTAAATATCGACAGTTATCGGGTTTACTTATTAAAGCATTGGTATGGCTTACCCAAGACTCATTTGAGGTAAAATAGGCCTTAAACATTTATATTATACATCTTTTATTTTTAATCTCACAAAATGGCTACCGAAACTAACTCCGTTATTTTTGCTCAGATTTACACTTATTAATTGACCATGGAAGATCGAGAGTGAATACATGTAATGATTAATATATCATAAATACTAACTTAAGGCTCGTTTGAGGTTAAATGTTTCTGAGAAGCCCAAATAAATATATCGTTTTTATTTTAACAAGGCTACAAAATGGCGGCTCAGAACATTACTTCAACTGTGGTACTGTTATAATCCTTTTGATTCTACATTAAATGATTTATTAATCAAGTTAATAATGATAAGATTTAATTGTTTATATATTATATTACTATATCTAAACTCTTTTGGGATAAAACATAGTTTAAAGATATAGATGAATAGGTACTATCATTACTACACTAAATGATTCATTAATCTAGTCAGTAATGATCCTATTTAATTACTTCCATATTATGGTTACTATATTTAAACCCTTTTGGGATAAAACATGGTTTAAAAATGTAGATTAATATTATATTTACTGCCAATAATATTGGGAAGTCGGAAGCAGACAGAATATGCTATAGAATGTTCCTCTGCATGTCTCTTATTATTGCTAGGGGACATTCTAATTATAATAATTATTTATCTTGGTTAGTATTGATTTGTCTCTATTTATGAGAATAACATTTATTTATAGTTAAATATAGAGTTGGATTCAGGCCGGTCGGGTGGATAAGGGGAGGTGTATTTATGTTTGATCAGACAGTGCCCCATCGCTGTTCATGATGAACAGAATCTGTTTCCCCCTTACCTGAACTAGTCTGGTCTTAAGTGTGGCAGTCTTAAAGACAAAAATAGTTTAAAAATGTAGATTAACAGGTACTATCATATAATACACTAAATGATTTATTAATCTAGTTAGTAATGATCATGTTTAATTACTTTTATTTCATGGTTACTATATTTAAACCCTTTTGGGATAAAACATGGTTTAAAAATGTAGATTAATATTATAATTACTGCCAATAATATTGGGAAGTCGGAAGCAGACAGAATATGCTAAAGAATGTTCCTCTGCATGTCTCTTATTATTGCTAGGGGACACTCTAATTTTAATAATTATTTATCTTGGTTAGTATTGATTTGTCTCTATTTATGAGAGGAACATTTATTTATAGTTAAATATAGAGTTGGATTCAGGCCGGTCGGGTGGATAAGGGGAGGTGTATTTATGTTTGATCAGACAGTGCCCCATCGCTGTTCATGATAAACAGAATCTGTTTCCCCCTTACCTGAACTAGTCTGGTCTTAAGTGTGGCAGTCTTAAAGACAAAAATAGTTTAAAAATGTAGATTAACAGGTACTATCATATAATACACTAAATGATTCATTAATCTAGTCAGTAATGATCCTATTTAATTACTTTCATATTATGGTCACTATTTTTAAACACTTTTGGTTAAAACATGGTTTAAAAATGTAGTTTAATATTGTGTTTACTACCAATAATACTGGGAGGTCGGAAGCAGACAGAATATGCTATACAGTTTTCCTCTACATGTCTCCTGGTTTAGCTAGGGGACACTCTAATTGTGGTTGTTTATCTTGGTTAGTATTGATTTGTCTCTATTATGAGAGGAACATTTATTTATAATTAAATATAGGGTTGGATTCAGGCCGGTCGGGTGGATAAGGGGAGGTATGTTTATGTTTGATCAGATAGCGCCCCATCGCTATTCACGGTGAACGAGATGTGGTTCCCCCTACCCGGACGAGTCTGGTCTTTAGTGTGGCAGTTTTAAAGAGATAAATAGTTTAAAAATATAAATTAACAGGTATTATCATATAATACACTAAATGATTTATTAATCTAGACAGTAATGATCATGTTTAATTACGTTTATTTCATGGTTACTACATTTAAACCCTTTTGGGATAAAACATGGTTTAAAAATGTAGATTAATATTATGGTTACTGCCAATAATGCTGGGAGTCTGCTTTCTTCTGATCTATCTGCCTAGTTTGCTGGCCCTGGGGTGTTAATCGGCACAATGGGTCTATGTTTCCCTCTACCGGTGGTGGAAGCAACCTTTTTGAGTCTGCTGATATTTAATTCTGGTCTACTAATCCTCAAGGTTTTTATACAATTCTCTTTACCCAGGGTGATTTAATATATTTCATTAGGGTTTGTGGACCCAGTGGGTCGCTTTCCACCTCAAAAGTTCATTGACCAAGACAGACTGACCAGTCCTTTTCCCCTAGTTGGGACAGTTTAGGAAAAAACACAGCACCAGGATTGATCACCTGGGGCGGCCTCCCTGGAGCAGGGGTGTCTGGAGATAATGGTCGAAACCCCCTTTGACCTTCAGGTTCTTTCACTGAAGATGTGTTCCAACCAATATAAAGGACTCATTTTGCACACCCAAAAAAACCTATTTTTTGGAGTACAAAAACACTACTGACTATTTCTCACCAGGGCAATGGAATGTTTGATTCCACAATAGGGTTACTAAAAAGGTGAGGTTAACATTCCTCCATAGTTTAACAAATAAATATAGCCTTTTGTCTTGATTGCAGCCACGATATGGTTGCTGGGGGGATGGGGATGGCAGTCCTCCATGGTTTAACAAGTAAAGGTAACATTTTATCTGAATTACAGACAGATTCATTTTTTGAGGTGTATTTTTTCTTCCATTCTACAGTTCTCCGGTCACTTCCCTCTGTCGACACTAGATGTAGGCAGAGCAACTTTAGAAGGAGGACCTGGGACGGCCTTTTGTCCCTAAAATCATTGACTATGGACAAATATCTCTCTGATTAATCCGGTTTTTGGCTCACTCTCATCCTAAAATTACACCTGATTTATATGGGATCGGTTCAGTCTTTTTACATAGCTCTAATATATTTAGTACAATATGGTTAGAACCTAGTCCTTTACCTTACGTCTAAACTTGACCACTCAGACCTTATGCCTAAACTTAAGTTAATACTCTTCAATTAATGGACCATCATATCCTTCATTTAACTTTTAAATCTAACCATTTTATCTTTTGCCTAATCCTAAAATACTTATCATCTCACCTTTTAATTAACCCCTAAACCTAACCATGCAGACTCTATGCCTAAATTTAAATTAATAATTATCAATTATCAGACTATCTTGTCCTTAAATTAATCTCTAAACTTAACCACTCAGACCTTATGTCTAAACTTAAGTTAATACTCTTTAATTAATGGACCATCATATTCTTCATTTCACTTTTAAATCTAATCATTTTATCTTTGACCTAATCCTAAAGTACTTATCATCGTATCCTTTAATTAACCCCTAAACCTAACCATTCAGACTCTATGCCTAAATTTAAATTAATATTTATCAATTATCAGAACACCTTGTCCTTAAGTTATTCTTTAAACTTAACCATTTAGACTTTATACCTAAATTTAAGCTAATATTAGTCAATTATTAGATTACAGACAGATTCATTTTTTGATGTGTGTTTTTTTTCAATTCTGCAGTTCTCCGGTCACTTCCCTCTGTCGACACTAGATGGAGGCAGAGTAAATTTAGAAGGAGGGCCTGTGACGGCCTTTTGTCCCTAAAATCATTGACTTGAACAAATATCTCTCTGATTAATCCTATTTTTAGCTCACTTTCATCCTAAAATTACACCTGTTTTTTATTTAATCGGTTCAGTCTTTTTACATAACTCGAATATATCTAATACAATATAATTAGAGCCTAATCCTTTACCTTACGTCTAAACTTAACCACTCAGACTTTATGTCTAAACTTAAGTTAATACTCTTCAATTAATGGACCATCATATCCTTCATGTAACCTTTAAATCTAACCATTTTATCTTTTGCCTAATCCTAAAATATCTCCCCTAAAATATACATTTCCATAAAAAGCGTACTCCTTTTAGATCTAGACAGATTACTAACTTTTCTTGGTGGCTAGTTTGACCACCCACTATAAACAGTACATTCCTTCTATTTTATACAGACTTCCAACTGTTCATTATGGCTAGTTTGACCATTCAAAATAAAAAAGCGTACTCCTTCTGTTTTTATGCAGACTTTTAAGTGTTCATTAAGGCTAATTTGACCATTCACTACAAAAAAGCCCACTCCTTCTGTTTTTAAGCAGACTTCTAACTGTTCATTAGGGCTATTTGACCATTCACTATAAACAACGCATTCCTTCTGTTTTATGCAGACTTCCAACTGTTCATTATGGCTAATTTGACCATTCACTACAGAAATGCCTACTCCTTCTGTTCTTAAGCAGACTTTTAACCGTTCATTATGGCTATTTTTGACCATTCACTATAAACAGCGCATTCCTTCTGTTTTATGCAGACTTCCAACTGTTCATTATGGCTAGTTTGACCATTCACTACAGAAAAGCCTAATCCTTCTGTTTTTAAGCAGACTTATAGCTGTTCATTATGGCTAGTTTGACCATTCACTACAGAAAAGCCTAATCCTTCTGTTTTTAAGCAGACTTATAGCTGTTCATTATGGCTAGTTTGACCATTCACTACAAAAAAGCGTACTCCTTCTGTTTTTATGCAGACTTATAACTGTTCATTATGGCTAGTTTGACCATTCACTACAAAAAAGCCTACTCCTTCTGTTTTTGTGCAGACTTATAGCTGTTCATTATGGCTAGTTTAACCATTCACTACAAAAAAGCTTACTCCTGTGTTTATATACAGCCTAATCCTAAAACACTTACCATCTTATCCTTAACTTAACCTATAAACCTAACCACTCAGACTTTGTGCCTAAACTTAAGTTGGTTCTTTCTGAGCAGGTCGTACTTGGACGCGGCGACGTTTGTTTGGGCCGGGCCCCCACCTGGTTTTGGGGACTTCATTTGGACTGGAATGGTACTTCCCTCAGTCGGTTCCGAGTCTAACATGGCTGGGTTGGGGGGTTGGTTCCGACCGGACTGAGCGGTATCCGGGTGCGACTAATGCTCTTTGGACCCGGTTGTCCCAGCTGGTGAGACCCGATCTGAACTGGTGGGACACGTCACTGACACTTAGAGGTCCTTCATCTAATTTCCCTTAAATACATCTTTACAAATAGCTATCTAATCTTCAAACTAAACAATTAAAATCTATTTTGGTACACTCTTGGTTAATATCAAATAAAAGACCATCTTTAGTCTAACTTAGACTATGTTGGTTTCCCAATTATATCTGATCTTCAAATCAAACAATTAAAATCTATTTATGGTACACTCTTAATTTAATATCAAATAATAGACCATATCTAGTCTAACTTTAAGACTATTTTGGTTTCCCAATTATATCTGATCTTCAAATCAAACAATTAAAATCTATTTATGGTACACTCTTAATTAAATATCAAATAATAGACCATATCTAGTCTAACTTTATACTATCTTGGTTCCCCAGTTATACTAATTTACCCGGAATCTGACCATTAACCTTGACCATTTGGGCTCTTCGCCTAAACCTAAACCACATTATCTCCCCACTTTTTCACTCTGACCTTTACTTCCTACCCCTTTTTTGGAACGAACCCTTCGGGGTGACGAATGGAAATTGGCCATAAACAGATACAGCCAAAGCGGCAAGGGGAGGTGTCCGCCGTAAACACAGCTAGCCTCCCTGTCTCTGTCTTTCAAGCTTAATTACTCTGTCTACTTCATCTTTACACACTTATGACTCAGTTATGATGCTAAGCTAGGGCATGAGCCGACACGTCATCTAGTGCGCGTGCATCTCCTTGGATCTCTATACAACCATGAAGTCGTCGGGCGACATGGGGAGATCTGGTGGCCCTTAAAAACCTAACCCTAACCCTAACCCTAACCCTAACCCTAACCCTAACCCTAACCCTAACCCTAACCCTAACCCTAACCCTAACCCTAACCAACCCTAACCCTAACCCTAACCCTAACCCTAACCCTAACCCTAACCCTAACCCTAACCCTAACCCTAACCCTAACCCTAACCCTAACCCTAACCCTAACCCTAACCCTAACCCTAACCCTAACCCTAACCCTAACCCTAACCCTAACCCTAACCCTAACCCTAACCCTAACCCTAACCCTAACCCTAACCCTAACCCTAACCCTAACCCTAACCCTAACCCCTAACCCTAACCCTAACCCTAACCCTAACCCTAACCCTAACCCTAACCCTAACCCTAACCCTAACCCCTAACCCTAACCCCTAACCCTAACCCTAACCCTAACCCTAACCCTTCACCGACAGATATTCCAGATAATCTGTCGGTGGACGAACGCAGGGCCCTAACCCTACTCAATAAAAACAAACACATAGTTATCAAACCGGCCGACAAAGGATCAAAAATAGTCATTATGGATAGACACCACTACATCACAGAAGCTCAGACACAACTCAATAACCCACTCCATTACAAGCCCATCCCGGACACAACACAACCCCAGACACAACTCCAACTCAGACCAATAGTAGAAACACTTTACAAACTCAAGTTCATTTCCGCCAAACAGAGGGACTTCTTATTTGGACCCGATGCACCCCGCCTTCGCCAGTTCTATCTACTGCCAAAAATACATAAAGACCCTTCCACCTGGACCATTCCCTTTGAGGTTCCTCCCGGCAGACCCATCATATCCGACTGCAGCAGCACTACCTACAACATCTCCCATTACATAGAACACCATTTAGGCCCCCTTTCCACCCAACACCCCAGCTACCTCAAAGACACCTACCACTTTCTGCACATCACCAGACCCATGGTCGTTCCCACCCCAGCCTATCTATTTACCATAGACATAGATAGTTTATACACCAATATCAACACCGACTTAGGACTCCTTTCAGTTACCTCACTCCTCGCCAAATACCCAGACCATAAAAGACCGGACAAACACTTACTCTCCCTACTCGCCCTCTGCCTTAAAAACAACGACTTTACTTTTAATGACAAACATTACCTTCAAATCCACGGAACGGCCATGGGTCAGCGATTTGCCCCTTCCTACGCAAACATCTACATGAGCGAGTGGGAGCGAGGAGCACTGGCCAAGTGCACCCATCAACCATCCCTGTACCGTCGATTCCTGGACGACATAATCGGTATCTGGCCTCATGACATTTCCCTCTTCCCACAGTTTATCAACACCCTCAACAGCCACCATCCCACCATCACAGTCAAGTACACCATAAACCAACACACAGTTAACTTCCTAGACACTACAGTCTTCTTCCAACCCCTCAACAACACACACAAAAAAATACTCACAAAGGTTTATTTTAAGCCAACAGACACACATTCACTATTACATAAAGGCAGCTATCATCCCAAACACACTTTTCCAGGCATTATTAAATCACAAATCATCCGTTTTCACCGCATCTCCTCCAAACAGTCTGATTTCCACCATTCCGTCAGGATCCTCTTCCACAGCCTCCAAACAAGAGGCTATTCAAAACGCTTCCTCCGCCATATCAAGAACGCCACCTTGGCCAGCCTCGCTCCTACTCGCCCTCCTTCCCCTGGAGGAGATCCGCCTCAGGTCACGGACTCGGACCAGTCTCCACTTTCAACAACCCTCTCCACTCCCGACTCCCCCTCCCCCCACCCCAACCAGGGTCTGCATCCTTTTCCTTACCCACACTCCCACCCTGATTCCCCCCACCCCAACCAGGGTGGGCATCCCAACCGCCTCTTGCCTAACCGATTGGGACGTGGAGACTGCCAGGACCAATCCCCCACCGACAACCCTAACCCTAACCCCAACCACCCCCCACCTGACCCTAACCCTAATCCCAACCCCATGGTACCCGTCCAAGGTCTGCACCATCCATCCACTGACCATCCTCCACCTCCGAACCCTAACCATCCCCCACCTGACCCTAACCCTAACTGTCATCTCATCCCATTTGTATCCACCTTCTCCCACACCATCACAGGATTCCACCGGACTGTCAAAAATAACTTCTCCCTCCTCCAGTCACAACCTTATTTCTCTGAACATAGAGTCATATCAGCATACCGGAAAAATCCCAGCCTACACGACATACTCATACATTCCAAGTTTAGCAGCAACAGAGCCCTACCACATACACAACATAGTCACCGCTACATCAATAGAAAATACATACATAACCAATACAGTGGAGCAGCCTTCCCTGCCCTCGGTTCATTCTCTCTTAATAACAGCAACATAGTCTACATCATCACATGCAACACCTGTAAAAAACACTACATAGGAGAAACCAAACATACCATCCTCATCCGTCTCAAACAACACCTGTACAACATTGGGGAAGGTCGACTCACAACCCCCTTGGTCACCCACTTCCAACTACACCCGCCAGATCAACTCACCATCTCAGGCCTGGAAACCAACGACCGGTGGACCATCGGGCGGAGGAAGAGAGCAGAAACATTTTGGATCCAGAAACTTGGAACAACCACACCCAGGGGACTCAACGACTTTTAGACGTATCCCCTCTGGATCCTCCCCTCTCCTCTGCCTACCTGTCCCGGGGATGATCTGACCTACTCCTCCTCCTTGGCCCATGGACCCTAACACCTACAGACAAACACCCTCACAACACCCATCCACAGACCCCTAGGCCAGTGCAACCCAATCCAACACCGGAATCCAAAACCCTAACCCTAACCCTAACCCTAACCCTAACCCTAACCCTAACCCTAACCCTAACCCTAACCCTAACCCTAACCCTAACCCTAACCCTAACCCTAACCCTAACCCTAACCCTAACCCTAACCCTAACCCTAACCCTAACCCTAACCCTAAACACAGCTAGCCTCCCTGTCTCTGTCTTTCAAGCTTAATTACTCTGTCTACTTCATCTTTACACACTTATGACTCAGTTATGATGCTGAGCTAGGGCATGAGCCGACACGTCATCTAGTGCGCGTGCATCTCCTTGGATCTCTGTATAACCATGAAGTCGTCGGGCGACATGGGGAGATCTGGTGGCCCTTAAAAACCTAACCCTAACCCTAACCCTAACCCTAACCCTAACCCTAACCCTAACCCTAACCCTAACCCTAACCCTAACCCTAACCCTAACCCTAACCCTAACCCTAACCCTAACCCTAACCCTAACCCTAACCCTAACCCTAACCCATACCTAAATTTAAATTAATATTTTAATTATCAGACTATCTTGTCCTTAAGTTAATCTCTAAACTTAACCACTCAGACCTTATGTCTAAACTTAAGTTAATACTCTTTAATTTATGGACCATCATATTCTTCATTTCACTTTTAAATCTAATCATTTTATCTTTGACCTAATCCTAAAGTACTTATCATCGTATCCTTTAATTAACCCCTAAACCTAACCATTCAGACTCTATGCCTAAATTTAAATTAATATTTATCAATTATCAGAACACCTTGTCCTTAAGTTATTCTTTAAACTTAACCATTTAGACTTTATACCTAAATTTAAGCTAATATTAGTCAATTATTAGATTACAGACAGATTCATTTTTTGATGTGTGTTTTTTTTCAATTCTGCAGTTCTCCGGTCACTTCCCTCTGTCGACACTAGGTGGAGGCAGAGTAAATTTAGAAGGAGGGCCTGTGACGGCCTTTTGTCCCTAAAATCATTGACTTGAACAAATATCTCTCTGATTAATCCTATTTTTGGCTCACTTTCATCCTAAAATTACACCTGATTTATATTAAATCGGTTCAGTCTTTTTACATAACTCGAATATATCTAATACAATATAATTAGAACCTAATTCTTTACCTTACGTCTAAACTTAACCACTTGGACCTTATGTCTAAACTTAAGTTAATAGTCTTCAATTAAAGGACCATCATATCCTTCATTTAACTTTTAAATCTAACCATTTTTATCTTTTGCCTAATCCTAAAATACTTATTATCTTATCCTTTAATTAACTCCTAAACCTAACCATTTAGACTCTATGCTTAAATTTAATTTAAATTAATAGTTTTCAATTATCAGACTATCTTGTCCTTAAGTTAATCTCTAAACTTAACCACGCAGACTTTATACCTAAATTTAAGCTAATATTAGACTATCTTGTCCTTAAAGTTAACCCCTAAACCTAACCACTTAGATTTTATACCTAAATTTAAGCTAATATTGTTAAATCATTAGACTATCATATCTTTGGGTTAACCTCTAAACTTAACCATTCTGATTTCTTGCCTAATCCTAAAGTATTTCTCCATTAAAAGTTATCTGAATCTCAAATCAAACAATTAAAATTCACTTATAGTACACTTTTTTCTAAATCTCTTAATTCAAATTGAATTTAAAAATGTAGTTTGGTTGTTTCCTCGGTCGGATCTCGGTTTGCCATGACTAATAAGGAGAGGTGTGGTTCTTTCTGAGCAGGTCGTACTTGGACGCGGCGACGTTTGTTTGGGCCGGGCCCCCACCTGGTTTTGGGGACTTCATTTGGACTGGAATGGTACTTCCCTCAGTCGGTTCCGAGTCTAACATGGCTGGGTTGGGGGGTTGGTTCCGACCGGACTGAGCAGTATCCGGGTGCGACTAATGCTCTTTGGACCCGGTTGTCCCAGCTTGGTGAGACCCGATCTGAACTGGTGGGACACGTCACTGACACTTAGAGGTCCTTCATCTAATTTCCCTTAAATACATCTTTACAAATAGCTATCTAATCTTCAAACTAAACAATTAAAATCTATTTTGGTACACTCTTGGTTAAATATCAAATAAAAGACCATCTTTAGTCTAACTTTAGACTATGTTGGTTTCCCAATTATATCTGATCTTCAAATCAAACAATTAAAATCTATTTATGGTACACTCTTAATTTAATATCAAATAATAGACCATATCTAGTCTAACTTTAAGACTATTTTGGTTTCCCAATTATATCTGATCTTCAAATCAAACAATTAAAATCTATTTATGGTACACTCTTAATTAAATATCAAATAATAGACCATATCTAGTCTAACTTTATACTATCTTGGTTCCCCAGTTATACTAATTTACCCGGAATCTGACCATTAACCTTGACCATTTGGGCTCTTCGCCTAAACCTAAACCACATTATCTCCCCACTTTTTCACTCTGACCTTTACTTCCTACCCCTTTTTTGGAACGAACCCTTCGGGGTGACGAATGGAAATTGGCCATAAACAGATACAGCCAAAGCGGCAAGGGGAGGTGTCCGCCGTAAACACAGCTAGCCTCCCTGTCTCTGTCTTTCAAGCTTAATTACTCTGTCTACTTCATCTTTACACACTTATGTCTCAGTTATGATGCTAAGCTAGGGCATGAGCCGACACGTCATCTAGTGCGCGTGCATCTCCTTGGATCTCTGTATACAACCATGAAGTCGTCGGGCGACATGGGGAGATCTGGTGGCCCATAATCAACCTAACCCAGCCGGAGCCTGGAGAAACGGGGGACGTGCTCCGAAACTGAGTATGAGTAGCTGAGTCGCTCGTTTTCTTTCCCACCACTGTTTAATTTGAGGGTTTTGGTCGGTTCCTAGCATTAATTGGGGATCTGCGGAAATGGAATCCTTATCAGAACATTCCCGAACCACTAAATAACGTCATTCAAAGCTAGTGTGTAACAACCCCACAAAGGTAAACCTAGCTGACGTTTCGTAGGACTGGAATGATTTCTGACAGAATAATAACTTAAAAATCCACTAGTTTATTTTCCAAATTTCATCTTTAATAATGTATTAATCCAACATTTCATAATCCCATTTCATGAGTCTCAGGCCGTGGTCAGAATAACTGCCGTGAAGAGTTCGTCTCTGTTGTCTGAGAGTATCAATCAGGACATTCCCATACAATGACAAGGTCATTGAGGAGCTAGTGTGTAACTGTTTAGAGTGACCTAGCTTACTTATTGTAGGATGGGAATGGGTACTGACAAAATTAAACATAATAATATTACAAGACTTACTCGTACAATATACCTTCAACAATCACTTACATTTAAAATAGTCAACCTATTTATCCTTACTTCATAACCCAAACCTTTCCCCTCTCGGGCCCCCCCGGGGGTCAAGTTAGAGGGTAACGGGTTAACAGAGAAAGCCTAGACCGGCTGCGGAGTGTGGAACGTAGACACTGACCTGCTCTCGTACATTGTGTACTCTCTGGATACTCTCACCCTACTACCTAAACCATAGCCATTAATAGATTTACTTTTTAAACTTGAGTCAAGCCATGAAACTTTGTGGTATGATTCAACGAGTAGAAACGGTTAACTGACCAATTCTACTGAGTGAAGGCGTCTACATATCCGCTTTTATTCACTCCTAAATCTTAAAGTTCATTAGAACATAAATAGAAATGTTATAAGTCAATTTAGAATACTTAGAGTTTGATTTTTAGAATATATCTTTATTTATCTACTTATGAGTGTACCAGTTTGGATTTATTCTAATTTAGATACATAGCCTATAATAACATTAGAATGAGTTTATTTACTATTTAAACCTGAGTCGAATCGCGAAACTTTGTGGTATGATTCAAACGAGTAGAAACGGTTAACTGACCATTTCTACTGAGTGAAGGTGTTTACATGTCCGCCTTTATTCACTCCTAAATCTTAAAGTTCATTAGAACATAAATAGAAATATTATTTGTCTTTAACTCAATTTAGAATGATTACAGTTTCATCTGTAGAATATATCTTTATTTGTCTACTTTTGAGTGTACCATTTTGGATTTATATCCTATTAACCACCCAGGAGAGAAAAAGGTACCCGCACTACCCTCTGACACCTATAGATGGAGGCAGGGAACCACAAATAGAGCCTATTACATAAATGAAGTTTATTTATCCATTTTTAGACTTTCTCATTCCTAATTTAACCTTTAAACCTAATTTTTCAGACTCTGGGCCTAAATATAAGTTAATATTTATCATTTATTGGACTATAAGTTCTTTAAACTTAACCACTCAGACCTTATATCTAAATTTGGACTAATGTTCATTATTTATCAGACTACCTGATCCTTTGGTTATTTTTCAGAATTTATGGTATCCCTCTAAGCTTAATTATAAATAATAACATTACATATTTTAGGTATACAAAGCTTAGGACAAAAAGTTACCCGCACTTCCCTCTGACACCTATAGATGGAGATAGAGACTACAGGTGCTGATTTTAACGGGTGACGTCACTTCCTGTCGGCGGAGTTATTTTCAGAAGTTTAAGGTTCCCACTTCCTTTCTGCTCCAGTCTTCAGAGTTCACGGTTAGTAATTATTAACGGGAGATTAAATCCATGTAATCTGTTGAAATATATGCTCTACACGGATCCTTTAAGGTCTACTCCATTATATTACACTATTTACAATTAGTTTAATCCTATATTAAGACACAATTTTGGTCAAAACGTGGTTTAAAAGCTTTGTTTATGTTCCGTTATGAAGGACACTAATTTAGGATTACAAAACGGGTGAAACGCGATCGTTTTTTTCAAAAAAACTTACATCCAAACAGATTTTTCAATGTTGACAGTAATTACATTTAATTATTAAAATCCTTTAGCAGGCTATACCAAGATTTATTTGAGAAAAATAGACTCAGAAAACTCAAATTAAATAGATCGTTTTATTGTTAGCGTAACTAGCTACATGATGCTAACGGGCTTTAGATCCTATTTTCACACTGTTTTACTAATCATCAAATATCGACAGTGATCGGGTTTACTTATTAAAGTATTGGTATGGCTTACCTAAGACTCGTTTGAGGTTAAATAGGCTTTAAAACATTTTTATTAATACATCCTGTCATTTTTAGCTTCTCAAGCTATATGATGCTAACTGGCTTCCAGCCCTGTATTTGCACGGATTCTCTTGTGTTCACGTGGTGTTGCTGGTCTGTGGATGTCCGGGGGGGATCGGGTTTGACTGTTGGAGTATGATGGGGATTGGCCGGGGATTCTTTTGGGACAGATGGGTTTTAAAGGACCTTTTATGGGCCGGGTTACGCTCAGTTACACAGAGGGGACGTAGCGCTGCGACTCGGTTATTGCCTCGTGGTTTTACATTGATTTACTGGTTATTTAATGTCGGGAGTGATTAGATTTCACTATGTATATATTAAAAACACTAATATTAGACTCAGTTGAGATTAAATATACCGGAGAAGTCCAAATTAATGCATTTTTTATTGTTAACAGGACTGTTTAGGGGAGGTTTTGTGGCATGTGGTTTTATCTACAACACTGGTTTAATCCTTTCTATTCTACACTAAATGATTGATTAATCAAGTTAATAATGATAAGATTTAATTATTTTTATATATATTATTACTATATCTAAACTCTTTTGTGATAAAATATAGTTTAAAGATATGGATAGATAGATACTATCATTACTAAACTAAATGATTCATTAATCTAGTCAGTAATGATCCTATTTAATTACTTTCATTTAGTCACTATATTAAAACCTTTTTGGTTAAAACATGGTTTTAAAATATAGTTTAATATTGTGTTTACTGCCAGTATTACTGGGAGGTCGGAAGCAAACAGAATATGCTGTGCAGTTCTCCTCTACATGTCTCCTGGCTTGACTAGTGGACATTCTAATTGTGGTTGTTTATCTTGGTTAGTATTAATTTGTCTCTATTAAGAGAGGAACATTTATTTATAATCTAATATTAGGTTGGACTCGGGCCTGTCAGGTGAATAAGGGGAGGTAGGTTTATGTTTGATCAGATAGCGCCCCATAGCTATTATGGTGAACGGGACCTGGTTCTTCTCACCCAGACGAGTCTGGTCTTTAGTGTGACAGTTTTAAATAGATAAATAGTTTAATAATATTAATTAACAATTACTATCATATAATACACTAAATGATTTATTAATCTAGTCAGTAATGATCAGGTTTAATTACATTTATTTCATGGTTACTATATTTAAACCCTTTTGGGATAAAACATGTTTTAAAAATGTAGATTAATATTATAATTACTGCCAATAATACTGGGAGTCTGTTTTCTTCTGCTCTGTCTGCCTGGTTTACTGCCCCTGGGGTACTGATCGGCACAATGGGTCTATGTTTCCCTCTACTGGTGGTTGAAGCAACAATTTTGGGTCTGCTGATATTTAATTCTGGTCTACTAATTCTCAAGGTTTTTATACAATTCTCTTTACCCAGGGTGATTTAATATATTTCATTAGGGTTTGTGGACCCATTGGTTCGCATTCCACCTTTAAAGTTCATTGACTAAGACAGACTGACCAGTCCTTTTCCCCGAGTTGGGACAAGTTTAGAAAAAAACACAGCACCAGGATTGATCACCTGGGGCGGCCTCCCTGGAGCAGGGGTGTCTGGAGATAATGGTCGAAACCCCCTTTGACCTTCAGGTTCTTTCACTGAAGATGTGTTCCAACCAATATAAAGGACTCATTTTGCACACCCAAAAAAAACCTATTTTTTGGAGTACAAAAACACTACTGACTATTTCTCACCAGGGCAATGGAATGTTTGATTCCACAATAGGGTTACTAAAAAGGTGAGGTTAACATTCCTCCATAGTTTAACAAATAAATATAGCATTTTGTCTTGATTGCAGCCACGATATGGTTGCTGGGGGGATGGGGATGGCAGTCCTCCATGGTTTAACAAGTAAAGGTAACATTTTATCTGAATTACAGACAGATTCATTTTTTGAGGTGTATTTTTTCTTCCATTCTACAGTTCTCCGGTCACTTCCCTCTGTCGACACTAGATGTAGGCAGAGCAACTTTAGAAGGAGGACCTGGGACGGCCTTTTGTCCCTAAAATCATTGACTATGGACAAATATCTCTCTGATTAATCCGGTTTTTGGCTCACTCTCATCCTAAAATTACACCTGATTTATATGGGATCGGTTCAGTCTTTTTACATAGCTCTAATATATTTAGTACAATATGGTTAGAACCTAGTCCTTTACCTTACGTCTAAACTTGACCACTCAGACCTTATGCCTAAACTTAAGTTAATACTCTTCAATTAATGGACCATCATATCCTTCATTTAACTTTTAAATCTAACCATTTTATCTTTTGCCTAATCCTAAAATACTTATCATCTCACCTTTTAATTAACCCCTAAACCTAACCATGCAGACTCTATGCCTAAATTTAAATTAATAATTATCAATTATCAGACTATCTTGTCCTTAAATTAATCTCTAAACTTAACCACTCAGACCTTATGTCTAAACTTAAGTTAATACTCTTTAATTAATGGACCATCATATCCTTCATTTAACTTTTAAATCTAACCATTTTTATCTTTGCCTAATCCTAAAATACTTATCATCTCATCCTTTAACTAACCCCTAAACCTAACCATTCAGACTCTATACCTAAATTTAAATTAATATTTTAATTATCAGACTATCTTGTCCTTAAGTTAATCTCTAAACTTAACCACTCAGACCTTATGTCTAAACTTAAGTTAATACTCTTTAATTTATGGACCATCATATTCTTCATTTCACTTTTAAATCTAATCATTTTATCTTTGACCTAATCCTAAAGTACTTATCATCGTATCCTTTAATTAACCCCTAAACCTAACCATTCAGACTCTATGCCTAAATTTAAATTAATATTTATCAATTATCAGAACACCTTGTCCTTAAGTTATTCTTTAAACTTAACCATTTAGACTTTATACCTAAATTTAAGCTAATATTAGTCAATTATTAGATTACAGACAGATTCATTTTTTGATGTGTGTTTTTTTTCAATTCTGCAGTTCTCCGGTCACTTCCCTCTGTCGACACTAGGTGGAGGCAGAGTAAATTTAGAAGGAGGGCCTGTGACGGCCTTTTGTCCCTAAAATCATTGACTTGAACAAATATCTCTCTGATTAATCCTATTTTTGGCTCACTTTCATCCTAAAATTACACCTGATTTATATTAAATCGGTTCAGTCTTTTTACATAACTCGAATATATCTAATACAATATAATTAGAACCTAATTCTTTACCTTACGTCTAAACTTAACCACTTGGACCTTATGTCTAAACTTAAGTTAATAGTCTTCAATTAAAGGACCATCATATCCTTCATTTAACTTTTAAATCTAACCATTTTTATCTTTTGCCTAATCCTAAAATACTTATTATCTTATCCTTTAATTAACTCCTAAACCTAACCATTTAGACTCTATGCTTAAATTTAATTTAAATTAATAGTTTTCAATTATCAGACTATCTTGTCCTTAAGTTAATCTCTAAACTTAACCACGCAGACTTTATACCTAAATTTAAGCTAATATTAGACTATCTTGTCCTTAAAGTTAACCCCTAAACCTAACCACTTAGATTTTATACCTAAATTTAAGCTAATATTGTTAAATCATTAGACTATCATATCTTTGGGTTAACCTCTAAACTTAACCATTCTGATTTCTTGCCTAATCCTAAAGTATTTCTCCATTAAAAGTTATCTGAATCTCAAATCAAACAATTAAAATTCACTTATAGTACACTTTTTTCTAAATCTCTTAATTCAAATTGAATTTAAAAATGTAGTTTGGTTGTTTCCTCGGTCGGATCTCGGTTTGCCATGACTAATAAGGAGAGGTGTGGTTCTTTCTGAGCAGGTCGTACTTGGACGCGGCGACGTTTGTTTGGGCCGGGCCCCCACCTGGTTTTGGGGACTTCATTTGGACTGGAATGGTACTTCCCTCAGTCGGTTCCGAGTCTAACATGGCTGGGTTGGGGGGTTGGTTCCGACCGGACTGAGCAGTATCCGGGTGCGACTAATGCTCTTTGGACCCGGTTGTCCCAGCTTGGTGAGACCCGATCTGAACTGGTGGGACACGTCACTGACACTTAGAGGTCCTTCATCTAATTTCCCTTAAATACATCTTTACAAATAGCTATCTAATCTTCAAACTAAACAATTAAAATCTATTTTGGTACACTCTTGGTTAAATATCAAATAAAAGACCATCTTTAGTCTAACTTTAGACTATGTTGGTTTCCCAATTATATCTGATCTTCAAATCAAACAATTAAAATCTATTTATGGTACACTCTTAATTTAATATCAAATAATAGACCATATCTAGTCTAACTTTAAGACTATTTTGGTTTCCCAATTATATCTGATTTTCAAATCAAACAATTAAAATCTATTTATGGTACACTCTTAATTAAATATCAAATAATAGACCATATCTAGTCTAACTTTATACTATCTTGGTTCCCCAGTTATACTAATTTACCCGGAATCTGACCATTAACCTTGACCATTTGGGCTCTTCGCCTAAACCTAAACCACATTATCTCCCCACTTTTTCACTCTGACCTTTACTTCCTACCCCTTTTTTGGAACGAACCCTTCGGGGTGACGAATGGAAATTGGCCATAAACAGATACAGCCAAAGCGGCAAGGGGAGGTGTCCGCCGTAAACACAGCTAGCCTCCCTGTCTCTGTCTTTCAAGCTTAATTACTCTGTCTACTTCATCTTTACACACTTATGTCTCAGTTATGATGCTAAGCTAGGGCATGAGCCGACACGTCATCTAGTGCGCGTGCATCTCCTTGGATCTCTATACAACCATGAAGTCGTCGGGCGACATGGGGAGATCTGGTGGCCCTTAAAAACCTAATCCAGCCGGAGCCTGGAGAAACGGGGGACGTGCTCCGAAACTGAGTATGAGTAGCTGAGTCGCTCGTTTTCTTTCCCACCACTGTTTAATTTGAGGGTTTTGGTCGGTTCCTAGCATTAATTGGGGATCTGCGGAAATGGAATCCTTATCAGAACATTCCCGAACCACTAAATAACGTCATTCAAAGCTAGTGTGTAACAACCCCACAAAGGTAAACCTAGCTGACGTTTCGTAGGACTGGAATGATTACTGACAGAATTATAATTTAAAAATCCACTAGTTCTATTTTCCAAATTTCATTTTTAATAATGTATTAATCCAACATTTCATAATCCCATTTCATGAGTCTCAGGCCGTGGTCAGAATAACTGCCGTGAAGAGTTCGTCTCTGTTGTCTGAGAGTATCAATCAGGACATTCCCATACAATGACAAGGTCATTGAGGAGCTAGTGTGTAACTTTTTAGAGTGACCTAGCTTACTTATTGTAGGATGGGAATGGGTACTGACAAAATTAAACATAATAATATTACAAAACTTACTCGTACAATATACCTTCAACAATCACTTACATTTAAAATAGTCAACCTATTTATCCTTACTTCATAACCCAAACCTTTCCCCTCTCGGGCCCCCCCGGGGGTCAAGTTAGAGGGTAACGGGTTAACAGAGAAAGCCTAGACCGGCTGCGGAGTGTGGAACGTAGACACTGACCTGCTCTCGTACATTGTGTACTCTCTGGATACTCTCACCCTACTACCTAAACCATAGCCATTAATAGATTTACTTTTTAAACTTGAGTCAAGCCATGAAACTTTGTGGTATGATTCAACGAGTAGAAACGGTTAACTGACCAATTCTACTGAGTGAAGGCGTCTACATATCCGCTTTTATTCACTCCTAAATCTTAAAGTTCATTAGAACATAAATAGAAATGTTATAAGTCAATTTAGAATACTTATAGTTTGATTTTTAGAATATATCTTTATTTATCTACTTATGAGTGTACCAGTTTGGATTTATTCTAATTTAGATACATAGCCTATAATAACATTACAATGAGTTTATTTACTATTTAAACCTGAGTCGAATCGCGAAACTTTGTGGTATGATTCAAACGAGTAGAAACGGTTAACTGACCATTTCTACTGAGTGAAGGTGTTTACATATCTGCTTTTATTCACTCCTAAATCTTAAAAAGTTCATTAGAACATAAATAGAAATATTACTTGTCTTTAACTCAATTTAGAATGATTACAGTTTCATCTGTAGAATATATCTTTATTTGTCTACTTTTGAGTGTACCATTTTGGATTTATATCCTATTAACCACCCAGGAGAGAAAAAGGTACCCGCACTACCCTCTGACACCTATAGATGGAGGCAGGGAACCACAAATAGAGCCTATTACATAAATGAAGTTTATTTATCCATTTTTAGACTTTCTCATTCCTAATTTAACCTTTAAACCTAATTTTTCAGACTCTGGGCCTAAATATAAGTTAATATTTATCATTTATTGGACTATAAGTTCTTTAAACTTAACCACTCAGACCTTATATCTAAATTTGGACTAATGTTCATTATTTATCAGACTACCTGATCCTTTGGTTATTTTTCAGAATTTATGGTATCCCTCTAAGCTTAATTATAAATAATAACATTACATATTTTAGGTATACAAAGCTTAGGACAAAAAGGTACCCGCACTTCCCTCTGACACCTATAGATGGAGATAGAGACTACAGGTGCTGATTTTAACGGGTGACGTCACTTCCTGTCGGCGGAGTTATTTTCAGAAGTTTAAGGTTCCCACTTCCTTTCTGCTCCAGTCTTCAGAGTTCACGGTTAGTAATTATTAACGGGAGATTAAATCCATGTAATCTGTTGAAATATATGCTCTACACGGATCCTTTAAGGTCTACTCCATTATATTACACTATTTACAATTAGTTTAATCCTATATTAAGACACAATTTTGGTCAAAACGTGGTTTAAAAGCTTTGTTTATGTTCCGTTATGAAGGACACTAATTTAGGATTACAAAACGGGTGAAACGCGATCGTTTTTTCAAAAAAACTTACATCCAAACAGATTTTTCAATGTTGACAGTAATTACATTTAATTATTAAAATCCTTTAGCAGGCTATACCAAGATTTATTTGAGAAAAATAGACTCAGAAAACTCAAATTAAATAGATCGTTTTATTGTTAGCGTAACTAGCTACATGATGCTAACGGGCTTTAGATCCTATTTTCACACTGTTTTACTAATCATCAAATATCGACAGTGATCGGGTTTACTTATTAAAGTATTGGTATGGCTTACCTAAGACTCGTTTGAGGTTAAATAGGCTTTAAAACATTTTTATTAATACATCCTGTCATTTTTAGCTTCTCAAGCTATATGATGCTAACTGGCTTCCAGCCCTGTATTTGCACGGATTCTCTTGTGTTCACGTGGTGTTGCTGGTCTGTGGATGTCCGGGGGGGATCGGGTTTGACTGTTGGAGTATGATGGGGATTGGCCTGGGATTCTTTTGGGACAGATGGGTTTTAAAGGACCTTTTATGGGCCGGGTTACGCTCAGTTACACAGAGGGGACGTAGCGCTGCGACTCGGTTATTGCCTCGTGGTTTTACATTGATTTACTGGTTATTTAATGTCGGGAGTGATTAGATTTCACTATGTATATATTAAAAACACTAATATTAGACTCAGTTGAGATTAAATATACCGGAGAAGTCCAAATTAATGCATTTTTTTATTGTTAACAGGACTGTTTAGGGGAGGTTTTGTGGCATGTGGTTTTATCTACAACACTGGTTTAATCCTTTCTATTCTACACTAAATGATTGATTAATCAAGTTAATAATGATAAGATTTAATTATTTTTATATATATTATTACTATATCTAAACTCTTTTGTGATAAAATATAGTTCAAAGATATGGATAGATAGATACTATCATTACTAAACTAAATGATTCATTAATCTAGTCAGTAATGATCCTATTTAATTACTTTCATTTAGTCACTATATTAAAACCTTTTTGGTTAAAACATGGTTTTAAAATATAGTTTAATATTGTGTTTACTGCCAGTATTACTGGGAGGTCGGAAGCAAACAGAATATGCTGTGCAGTTCTCCTCTACATGTCTCCTGGCTTGACTAGTGGACATTCTAATTGTGGTTGTTTATCTTGGTTAGTATTAATTTGTCTCTATTAAGAGAGGAACATTTATTATATCTAATATTAGGTTGGACTCGGCTAGTAGGCCTGTCAGGTGAATAAGGGGAGGTAGGTTTATGTTTGATCAGATAGCGCCCCATAGCTTTATGGTGAACGGGACCTGGTTCTTCTCACCCAGACGAGTCTGGTCTTTAGTGTGACAGTTTTAATAGATAAATAGTTTAATAATATTAATTAACAATTACTATCATATAATACACTAAATGATTTATTAATCCAGTCAGTAATGATCAGGTTTAATTACATTTATTTCATGGTTACTATATTTAAACCCTTTTGGGATAAAACATGTTTTTTAAAAATGTAGATTAATATTATAATTACTGCCAATAATACTGGGAGTCTGTTTTCTTCTACTCTGTCTGCCTGGTTTACTGCCCCTGGGGTACTGATCGGCACAATGGGTCTATGTTTCCTTCTACTGGTGGTTGAAGCAACAATTTTGGGTCTGCTGATATTTAATTCTGGTCTACTAATTCTCAAGGTTTTTATACAATTCTCTTTACCCAGGGTGATTTAATATATTTCATTAGGGTTTGTGGACCCATTGGTTCGCGTTCCACCTTTAAAGTTCATTGACTAAGACAGACTGACCAGTCCTTTTCCCCGAGTTGGGACAAGTTTAGAAAAAAACACAGCACCAGGATTGATCACCTGGGGCGGCCTCCCTGGAGCAGGGGTGTCTGGAGATAATGGTCGAAACCCCCTTTGACCTTCAGGTTCTTTCACTGAAGATGTGTTCCAACCAATATAAAGGACTCATTTTGCACACCCAAAAAAACCTATTTTTTGGAGTACAAAAACACTACTGACTATTTCTCACCAGGGCAATGGAATGTTTGATTCCACAATAGGGTTACTAAAAAGGTGAGGTTAACATTCCTCCATAGTTTAACAAATAAATATAGCATTTTGTCTTGATTGCAGCCACGATATGGTTGCTGGGGGGATGGGGATGGCAGTCCTCCATGGTTTAACAAGTAAAGGTAACATTTTATCTGAATTACAGACAGATTCATTTTTTGAGGTGTATTTTTTCTTCCATTCTACAGTTCTCCGGTCACTTCCCTCTGTCGACACTAGATGTAGGCAGAGCAACTTTAGAAGGAGGACCTGGGACGGCCTTTTGTCCCTAAAATCATTGACTATGGACAAATATCTCTCTGATTAATCCGGTTTTTGGCTCACTCTCATCCTAAAATTACACCTGATTTATATGGGATCGGTTCAGTCTTTTTACATAGCTCTAATATATTTAGTACAATATGGTTAGAACCTAGTCCTTTACCTTACGTCTAAACTTGACCACTCAGACCTTATGCCTAAACTTAAGTTAATACTCTTCAATTAATGGACCATCATATCCTTCATTTAACTTTTAAATCTAACCATTTTATCTTTTGCCTAATCCTAAAATACTTATCATCTCACCTTTTAATTAACCCCTAAACCTAACCATGCAGACTCTATGCCTAAATTTAAATTAATAATTATCAATTATCAGACTATCTTGTCCTTAAATTAATCTCTAAACTTAACCACTCAGACCTTATGTCTAAACTTAAGTTAATACTCTTTAATTAATGGACCATCATATCCTTCATTTAACTTTTAAATCTAACCATTTTTATCTTTGCCTAATCCTAAAATACTTATCATCTCATCCTTTAACTAACCCCTAAACCTAACCATTCAGACTCTATACCTAAATTTAAATTAATATTTTAATTATCAGACTATCTTGTCCTTAAGTTAATCTCTAAACTTAACCACTCAGACCTTATGTCTAAACTTAAGTTAATACTCTTTAATTTATGGACCATCATATTCTTCATTTCACTTTTAAATCTAATCATTTTATCTTTGACCTAATCCTAAAGTACTTATCATCGTATCCTTTAATTAACCCCTAAACCTAACCATTCAGACTCTATGCCTAAATTTAAATTAATATTTATCAATTATCAGAACACCTTGTCCTTAAGTTATTCTTTAAACTTAACCATTTAGACTTTATACCTAAATTTAAGCTAATATTAGTCAATTATTAGATTACAGACAGATTCATTTTTTGATGTGTGTTTTTTTTCAATTCTGCAGTTCTCCGGTCACTTCCCTCTGTCGACACTAGGTGGAGGCAGAGTAAATTTAGAAGGAGGGCCTGTGACGGCCTTTTGTCCCTAAAATCATTGACTTGAACAAATATCTCTCTGATTAATCCTATTTTTGGCTCACTTTCATCCTAAAATTACACCTGATTTATATTAAATCGGTTCAGTCTTTTTACATAACTCGAATATATCTAATACAATATAATTAGAACCTAATTCTTTACCTTACGTCTAAACTTAACCACTTGGACCTTATGTCTAAACTTAAGTTAATAGTCTTCAATTAAAGGACCATCATATCCTTCATTTAACTTTTAAATCTAACCATTTTTATCTTTTGCCTAATCCTAAAATACTTATTATCTTATCCTTTAATTAACTCCTAAACCTAACCATTTAGACTCTATGCTTAAATTTAATTTAAATTAATAGTTTTCAATTATCAGACTATCTTGTCCTTAAGTTAATCTCTAAACTTAACCACGCAGACTTTATACCTAAATTTAAGCTAATATTAGACTATCTTGTCCTTAAAGTTAACCCCTAAACCTAACCACTTAGATTTTATACCTAAATTTAAGCTAATATTGTTAAATCATTAGACTATCATATCTTTGGGTTAACCTCTAAACTTAACCATTCTGATTTCTTGCCTAATCCTAAAGTATTTCTCCATTAAAAGTTATCTGAATCTCAAATCAAACAATTAAAATTCACTTATAGTACACTTTTTTCTAAATCTCTTAATTCAAATTGAATTTAAAAATGTAGTTTGGTTGTTTCCTCGGTCGGATCTCGGTTTGCCATGACTAATAAGGAGAGGTGTGGTTCTTTCTGAGCAGGTCGTACTTGGACGCGGCGACGTTTGTTTGGGCCGGGCCCCCACCTGGTTTTGGGGACTTCATTTGGACTGGAATGGTACTTCCCTCAGTCGGTTCCGAGTCTAACATGGCTGGGTTGGGGGGTTGGTTCCGACCGGACTGAGCAGTATCCGGGTGCGACTAATGCTCTTTGGACCCGGTTGTCCCAGCTTGGTGAGACCCGATCTGAACTGGTGGGACACGTCACTGACACTTAGAGGTCCTTCATCTAATTTCCCTTAAATACATCTTTACAAATAGCTATCTAATCTTCAAACTAAACAATTAAAATCTATTTTGGTACACTCTTGGTTAAATATCAAATAAAAGACCATCTTTAGTCTAACTTTAGACTATGTTGGTTTCCCAATTATATCTGATCTTCAAATCAAACAATTAAAATCTATTTATGGTACACTCTTAATTTAATATCAAATAATAGACCATATCTAGTCTAACTTTAAGACTATTTTGGTTTCCCAATTATATCTGATCTTAAATCAAACAATTAAAATCTATTTATGGTACACTCTTAATTAAATATCAAATAATAGACCATATCTAGTCTAACTTTATACTATCTTGGTTCCCCAGTTATACTAATTTACCCGGAATCTGACCATTAACCTTGACCATTTGGGCTCTTCGCCTAAACCTAAACCACATTATCTCCCCACTTTTTCACTCTGACCTTTACTTCCTACCCCTTTTTTGGAACGAACCCTTCGGGGTGACGAATGGAAATTGGCCATAAACAGATACAGCCAAAGCGGCAAGGGGAGGTGTCCGCCGTAAACACAGCTAGCCTCCCTGTCTCTGTCTTTCAAGCTTAATTACTCTGTCTACTTCATCTTTACACACTTATGTCTCAGTTATGATGCTAAGCTAGGGCATGAGCCGACACGTCATCTAGTGCGCGTGCATCTCCTTGGATCTCTGTATAACCATGAAGTCGTCGGGCGACATGGGGAGATCTGGTGGCCCTTAAAAACCTAATCCAGCCGGAGCCTGGAGAAACGGGGGACGTGCTCCGAAACTGAGTATGAGTAGCTGAGTCGCTCGTTTTCTTTCCCACCACTGTTTAATTTGAGGGTTTTGGTCGGTTCCTAGCATTAATTGGGGATCTGCGGAAATGGAATCCTTATCAGAACATTCCCGAACCACTAAATAACGTCATTCAAAGCTAGTGTGTAACAACCCCACAAAGGTAAACCTAGCTGACGTTTCGTAGGACTGGAATGGTTACTGACAGAATTATAATTTAAAAATCCATTAGTTCTATTTTCCAAATTTCATTTTTAATAATGTATTAATCCAACATTTCATAATCCCATTTCATGAGTCTCAGGCCGTGGTCAGAATAACTGCCGTGAAGAGTTCGTCTCTGTTGTCTGAGAGTATCAATCAGGACATTCCCATACAATGACAAGGTCATTGAGGAGCTAGTGTGTAACTTTTTAGAGTGACCTAGCTTACTTATTGTAGGATGGGAATGGGTACTGACAAAATTAAACATAATAATATTACAAAACTTACTCGTACAATATACCTTCAACAATCACTTACATTTAAAATAGTCAACCTATTTATCCTTACTTCATAACCCAAACCTTTCCCCTCTCGGGCCCCCCCGGGGGTCAAGTTAGAGGGTAACGGGTTAACAGAGAAAGCCTAGACCGGCTGCGGAGTGTGGAACGTAGACACTGACCTGCTCTCGTACATTGTGTACTCTCTGGATACTCTCACCCTACTACCTAAACCATAGCCATTAATAGATTTACTTTTTAAACTTGAGTCGAGCCATGAAACTTTGTGGTATGATTCAACGAGTAGAAACGGTTAACTGACCAATTCTACTGAGTGAAGGCGTCTACATATCCGCTTTTATTCACTCCTAAATCTTAAAGTTCATTAGAACATAAATAGAAATGTTATAAGTCAATTTAGAATACTTATAGTTTGATTTTTAGAATATATCTTTATTTATCTACTTATGAGTGTACCAGTTTGGATTTATTCTAATTTAGATACATAGCCTATAATAACATTACAATGAGTTTATTTACTATTTAAACCTGAGTCGAATCGCGAAACTTTGTGGTATGATTCAAACGAGTAGAAACGGTTAACTGACCATTTCTACTGAGTGAAGGTGTTTACATGTCCGCCTTTATTCACTCCTAAATCTTAAAGTTCATTAGAACATAAATAGAAATATTACTTGTCTTTAACTCAATTTAGAATGATTACAGTTTCATCTGTAGAATATATCTTTATTTGTCTACTTTTGAGTGTACCATTTTGGATTTATATCCTATTAACCACCCAGGAGAGAAAAAGGTACCCGCACTACCCTCTGACACCTATAGATGGAGGCAGGGAACCACAAATAGAGCCTATTACATAAATGAAGTTTATTTATCCATTTTTAGACTTTCTCATTCCTAATTTAACCTTTAAACCTAATTTTTCAGACTCTGGGCCTAAATATAAGTTAATATTTATCATTTATTGGACTATAAGTTCTTTAAACTTAACCACTCAGACCTTATATCTAAATTTGGACTAATGTTCATTATTTATCAGACTACCTGATCCTTTGGTTATTTTTCAGAATTTATGGTATCCCTCTAAGCTTAATTATAAATAATAACATTACATATTTTAGGTATACAAAGCTTAGGACAAAAAGTTACCCGCACTTCCCTCTGACACCTATAGATGGAGATAGAGACTACAGGTGCTGATTTTAACGGGTGACGTCACTTCCTGTCGGCGGAGTTATTTTCAGAAGTTTAAGGTTCCCACTTCCTTTCTGCTCCAGTCTTCAGAGTTCACGGTTAGTAATTATTAACGGGAGATTAAATCCATGTAATCTGTTGAAATATATGCTCTACACGGATCCTTTAAGGTCTACTCCATTATATTACACTATTTACAATTAGTTTAATCCTATATTAAGACACAATTTTGGTCAAAACGTGGTTTAAAAGCTTTGTTTATGTTCCGTTATGAAGGACACTAATTTAGGATTACAAAACGGGTGAAACGCGATCGTTTTTTCAAAAAAACTTACATCCAAACAGATTTTTCAATGTTGACAGTAATTACATTTAATTATTAAAATCCTTTAGCAGGCTATACCAACATTTATTTGAGAAAAATAGACTCAGAAAACTCAAATTAAATAGATCGTTTTATTGTTAGCGTAACTAGCTACATGATGCTAACGGGCTTTAGATCCTATTTTCACACTGTTTTACTAATCATCAAATATCGACAGTGATCGGGTTTACTTATTAAAGTATTGGTATGGCTTACCTAAGACTCGTTTGAGGTTAAATAGGCTTTAAAACATTTTTATTAATACATCCTGTCATTTTTAGCTTCTCAAGCTATATGATGCTAACTGGCTTCCAGCCCTGTATTTGCACGGATTCTCTTGTGTTCACGTGGTGTTGCTGGTCTGTGGATGTCCGGGGGGGATCGGGTTTGACTGTTGGAGTATGATGGGGATTGGCCGGGGATTCTTTTGGGACAGATGGGTTTTAAAGGACCTTTTATGGGCCGGGTTACGCTCAGTTACACAGAGGGGACGTAGCGCTGCGACTCGGTTATTGCCTCGTGGTTTTACATTGATTTACTGGTTATTTAATGTCGGGAGTGATTAGATTTCACTATGTATATATTAAAAACACTAATATTAGACTCAGTTGAGATTAAATATACCGGAGAAGTCCAAATTAATGCATTTTTTTATTGTTAACAGGACTGTTTAGGGGAGGTTTTGTGGCATGTGGTTTTATCTACAACACTGGTTTAATCCTTTCTATTCTACACTAAATGATTGATTAATCAAGTTAATAATGATAAGATTTAATTATTTTTATATATATTATTACTATATCTAAACTCTTTTGTGATAAAATATAGTTTAAAGATATGGATAGATAGATACTATCATTACTAAACTAAATGATTCATTAATCTAGTCAGTAATGATCCTATTTAATTACTTTCATTTAGTCACTATATTAAAACCTTTTTGGTTAAAACATGGTTTTAAAATATAGTTTAATATTGTGTTTACTGCCAGTATTACTGGGAGGTCGGAAGCAAACAGAATATGCTGTGCAGTTCTCCTCTACATGTCTCCTGGCTTGACTAGTGGACATTCTAATTGTGGTTGTTTATCTTGGTTAGTATTAATTTGTCTCTATTAAGAGAGGAACATTTATTTATAATCTAATATTAGGTTGGACTCGGGCCTGTCAGGTGAATAAGGGGAGGTAGGTTTATGTTTGATCAGATAGCGCCCCATCGCTATTTATGGTGAACGGAACCTGGTTCTTCTCACCCAGACGAGTCTGGTCTTTAATGTGACAGTTTTAAATAGATAAATAGTTTAATAATATTAATTAACAATTACTATCATATAATACACTAAATGATTTATTAATCCAGTCAGTTATGATCAGGTTTAATTACATTTATTTCATGGTTACTATATTTAACCCTTTTGGGACAAAACATGGTTTAAAAATATAGTTTAATATGGTGTTTACTGCCAGTATTACTGGGAGGTCGGAAGCAAACAGAATATGCTGTGCAGTTCTCCTCTACATGTCTCCTGGCTTGACTAGTGGACATTCTAATTGTGATTGGTTATCTTGGTTAGTATTAATTTGTCTCTATTAAGAGAGGAACATTTATTTATAATCTAATATTAGGTTGGACCCGGGCCTGTCAGGTGAATAAGGGGAGGTAGGTTTATGTTTGATCAGATAGCGCCCCATCGCTATTATGGTGAACGGAACCTGGTTCTTCTCACCCAGACGAGTCTGGTCTTTAGTGTGACAGTTTTAAATAGATAAATAGTTTAATAATATTAATTAACAATTACTATCATATAATACACTAAATGATTTATTAATCTAGTCAGTAATGATCAGGTTTAATTACATTTATTTCATGGTTACTATATTTAAACCCTTTTGGGATAAAACATGGTTTTAAAAATGTAGATTAATATTATAATTACTGCCAATAATACTGGGAGTCTGTTTTCTTCTGCTCTGTCTGCCTGGTTTACTGCCCCTGGGGTACTGATCGGCACAATGGGTCTATGTTTCCCTCTACTGGTGGTTGAAGCAACAATTTTGGGTCTGCTGATATTTAATTCTGGTCTACTAATTCTCAAGGTTTTTATACAATTCTCTTTACCCAGGGTGATTTAATATATTTCATTAGGGTTTGTGGACCCATTGGTTCGCATTCCACCTTTAAAGTTCATTGACTAAGACAGACTGACCAGTCCTTTTCCCCGAGTTGGGACAAGTTTAGAAAAAAACACAGCACCAGGATTGATCACCTGGGGCGGCCTCCCTGGAGCAGGGGTGTCTGGAGATAATGGTCGAAACCCCCTTTGACCTTCAGGTTCTTTCACTGAAGATGTGTTCCAACCAATATAAAGGACTCATTTTGCACACCCAAAAAAACCTATTTTTTGGAGTACAAAAACACTACTGACTATTTCTCACCAGGGCAATGGAATGTTTGATTCCACAATAGGGTTACTAAAAAGGTGAGGTTAACATTCCTCCATAGTTTAACAAATAAATATAGCATTTTGTCTTGATTGCAGCCACGATATGGTTGCTGGGGGGATGGGGATGGCAGTCCTCCATGGTTTAACAAGTAAAGGTAACATTTTATCTGAATTACAGACAGATTCATTTTTTGAGGTGTATTTTTTCTTCCATTCTACAGTTCTCCGGTCACTTCCCTCTGTCGACACTAGATGTAGGCAGAGCAACTTTAGAAGGAGGACCTGGGACGGCCTTTTGTCCCTAAAATCATTGACTATGGACAAATATCTCTCTGATTAATCCGGTTTTTGGCTCACTCTCATCCTAAAATTACACCTGATTTATATGGGATCGGTTCAGTCTTTTTACATAGCTCTAATATATTTAGTACAATATGGTTAGAACCTAGTCCTTTACCTTACGTCTAAACTTGACCACTCAGACCTTATGCCTAAACTTAAGTTAATACTCTTCAATTAATGGACCATCATATCCTTCATTTAACTTTTAAATCTAACCATTTTATCTTTTGCCTAATCCTAAAATACTTATCATCTCACCTTTTAATTAACCCCTAAACCTAACCATGCAGACTCTATGCCTAAATTTAAATTAATAATTATCAATTATCAGACTATCTTGTCCTTAAATTAATCTCTAAACTTAACCACTCAGACCTTATGTCTAAACTTAAGTTATACTCTTTAATTAATGGACCATCATATCCTTCATTTAACTTTTAAATCTAACCATTTTTATCTTTGCCTAATCCTAAAATACTTATCATCTCATCCTTTAACTAACCCCTAAACCTAACCATTCAGACTCTATACCTAAATTTAAATTAATATTTTAATTATCAGACTATCTTGTCCTTAAGTTAATCTCTAAACTTAACCACTCAGACCTTATGTCTAAACTTAAGTTAATACTCTTTAATTTATGGACCATCATATTCTTCATTTCACTTTTAAATCTAATCATTTTATCTTTGACCTAATCCTAAAGTACTTATCATCGTATCCTTTAATTAACCCCTAAACCTAACCATTCAGACTCTATGCCTAAATTTAAATTAATATTTATCAATTATCAGAACACCTTGTCCTTAAGTTATTCTTTAAACTTAACCATTTAGACTTTATACCTAAATTTAAGCTAATATTAGTCAATTATTAGATTACAGACAGATTCATTTTTTGATGTGTGTTTTTTTTCAATTCTGCAGTTCTCCGGTCACTTCCCTCTGTCGACACTAGGTGGAGGCAGAGTAAATTTAGAAGGAGGGCCTGTGACGGCCTTTTGTCCCTAAAATCATTGACTTGAACAAATATCTCTCTGATTAATCCTATTTTTGGCTCACTTTCATCCTAAAATTACACCTGATTTATATTAAATCGGTTCAGTCTTTTTACATAACTCGAATATATCTAATACAATATAATTAGAACCTAATTCTTTACCTTACGTCTAAACTTAACCACTTGGACCTTATGTCTAAACTTAAGTTAATAGTCTTCAATTAAAGGACCATCATATCCTTCATTTAACTTTTAAATCTAACCATTTTTATCTTTTGCCTAATCCTAAAATACTTATCATCTTATCCTTTAATTAACTCCTAAACCTAACCATTTAGACTCTATGCTTAAATTTAATTTAAATTAATAGTTTTCAATTATCAGACTATCTTGTCCTTAAGTTAATCTCTAAACTTAACCACGCAGACTTTATACCTAAATTTAAGCTAATATTAGACTATCTTGTCCTTAAAGTTAACCCCTAAACCTAACCACTTAGATTTTATACCTAAATTTAAGCTAATATTGTTAAATCATTAGACTATCATATCTTTGGGTTAACCTCTAAACTTAACCATTCTGATTTCTTGCCTAATCCTAAAGTATTTCTCCATTAAAAGTTATCTGAATCTCAAATCAAACAATTAAAATTCACTTATAGTACACTTTTTTCTAAATCTCTTAATTCAAATTGAATTTAAAAATGTAGTTTGGTTGTTTCCTCGGTCGGATCTCGGTTTGCCATGACTAATAAGGAGAGGTGTGGTTCTTTCTGAGCAGGTCGTACTTGGACGCGGCGACGTTTGTTTGGGCCGGGCCCCCACCTGGTTTTGGGGACTTCATTTGGACTGGAATGGTACTTCCCTCAGTCGGTTCCGAGTCTAACATGGCTGGGTTGGGGGGTTGGTTCCGACCGGACTGAGCAGTATCCGGGTGCGACTAATGCTCTTTGGACCCGGTTGTCCCAGCTTGGTGAGACCCGATCTGAACTGGTGGGACACGTCACTGACACTTAGAGGTCCTTCATCTAATTTCCCTTAAATACATCTTTACAAATAGCTATCTAATCTTCAAACTAAACAATTAAAATCTATTTTGGTACACTCTTGGTTAAATATCAAATAAAAGACCATCTTTAGTCTAACTTTAGACTATGTTGGTTTCCCAATTATATCTGATTTTCAAATCAAACAATTAAAATCTATTTATGGTACACTCTTAATTTAATATCAAATAATAGACCATATCTAGTCTAACTTTAAGACTATTTTGGTTTCCCAATTATATCTGATCTTTAAATCAAACAATTAAAATCTATTTATGGTACACTCTTAATTAAATATCAAATAATAGACCATATCTAGTCTAACTTTATACTATCTTGGTTCCCCAGTTATACTAATTTACCCGGAATCTGACCATTAACCTTGACCATTTGGGCTCTTCGCCTAAACCTAAACCACATTATCTCCCCACTTTTTCACTCTGACCTTTACTTCCTACCCCTTTTTTGGAACGAACCCTTCGGGGTGACGAATGGAAATTGGCCATAAACAGATACAGCCAAAGCGGCAAGGGGAGGTGTCCGCCGTAAACACAGCTAGCCTCCCTGTCTCTGTCTTTCAAGCTTAATTACTCTGTCTACTTCATCTTTACACACTTATGTCTCAGTTATGATGCTAAGCTAGGGCATGAGCCGACACGTCATCTAGTGCGCGTGCCTCTCCTTGGATCTCTATACAACCATGAAGTCGTCGGGCGACATGGGGAGATCCGGTGGCCTTTAAACAACCTAACCCAGCCAGAGCCTGGAGAAACGGGGGACGTGCTCCGAAACTGAGTATGAGTAGCTGAGTCGCTCGTTTTCTTTCCCACCACTGTTTAATTTGAGGGTTTTGGTCGGTTCCTAGCATTAATTGGGGATCTGCGGAAATGGAATCCTTATCAGAACATTCCCGAACCACTAAATAACGTCATTCAAAGCTAGTGTGTAACAACCCCACAAAGGTAAACCTAGCTGACGTTTCGTAGGACTGGAATGATTTCTGACAGAATAATAACTTAAAAATCCACTAGTTTTATTTTCCAAATTTCATCTTTAATAATGTATTAATCCAACATTTCATAATCCCATTTCATGAGTCTCAGGCCGTGGTCAGAATAACTGCCGTGAAGAGTTCGTCTCTGTTGTCTGAGAGTATCAATCAGGACATTCCCATACAATGACAAGGTCATTGAGGAGCTAGTGTGTAACTGTTTAGAGTGACCTAGCTTACTTATTGTAGGATGGGAATGAGTACTGACAAAATTAAACATAATAATATTACAAGACTTACTCGTACAATATACCTTCAACAATCACTTACATTTAAAATATTCAACCTATTTATCCTTACTTCATAACCCAAACCTTTCCCCTCTCGGGCCCCCCCGGGGGTCAAGTTAGAGGGTAACGGGTTAACAGAGAAAGCCTAGACCGGCTGCGGAGTGTGGAACGTAGACACTGACCTGCTCTCGTACATTGTGTACTCTCTGGATACTCTCACCCTACTACCTAAACCATAGCCATTAATAGATTTACTTTTTAAACTTGAGTCAAGCCATGAAACTTTGTGGTATGATTCAACGAGTAGAAACGGTTAACTGACCAATTCTACTGAGTGAAGGCGTCTACATATCCGCTTTTATTCACTCCTAAATCTTAAAGTTCATTAGAACATAAATAGAAATGTTATAAGTCAATTTAGAATACTTATAGTTTGATTTTTAGAATATATCTTTATTTATCTACTTATGAGTGTACCAGTTTGGATTTATTCTAATTTAGATACATAGCCTATAATAACATTACAATGAGTTTATTTACTATTTAAACCTGAGTCGAATCGCGAAACTTTGTGGTATGATTCAAACGAGTAGAAACGGTTAACTGACCATTTCTACTGAGTGAAGGTGTTTACATGTCCGCCTTTATTCACTCCTAAATCTTAAAGTTCATTAGAACATAAATAGAAATATTACTTTGTCTTTAACTCAATTTAGAATGATTACAGTTTCATCTGTAGAATATATCTTTATTTGTCTACTTTTGAGTGTACCATTTTGGATTTATATCCTATTAACCACCCAGGAGAGAAAAAGGTACCCGCACTACCCTCTGACACCTATAGATGGAGGCAGGGAACCACAAATAGAGCCTATTACATAAATGAAGTTTATTTATCCATTTTTAGACTTTCTCATTCCTAATTTAACCTTTAAACCTAACTTTTCAGACTCTGGGCCTAAATATAAGTTAATATTTATCATTTATTGGACTATATGTTCTTTAAACTTAACCACTCAGACCTTATATCTAAATTTGGACTAATGTTCATTATTTATCAGACTACCTGATCCTTTGGTTATTTTTCAGAATTTATGGTATCCCTCTAAGCTTAATTATAAATAATAACATTACATATTTTAGGTATACAAAGCTTAGGACAAAAAGGTACCCGCACTTCCCTCTGACACCTATAGATGGAGATAGAGACTACAGGTGCTGATTTTAACGGGTGACGTCACTTCCTGTCGGCGGAGTTATTTTCAGAAGTTTAAGGTTCCCACTTCCTTTCTGCTCCAGTCTTCAGAGTTCACGGTTAGTAATTATTAACGGGAGATTAAATCCATGTAATCTGTTGAAATATATGCTCTACACGGATCCTTTAAGGTCTACTCCATTATATTACACTATTTACAATTAGTTTAATCCTATATTAAGACACAATTTTGGTCAAAACGTGGTTTAAAAGCTTTGTTATGTTCCGTTATGAAGGACACTAATTTAGGATTACAAAACGGGTGAAACGCGATCGTTTTTTCAAAAAAACTTACATCCAAACAGATTTTTCAATGTTGACAGTAATTACATTTAATTATTAAAATCCTTTAGCAGGCTATACCAAGATTTATTTGAGAAAAATAGACTCAGAAAACTCAAATTAAATAGATCGTTTTATTGTTAGCGTAACTAGCTACATGATGCTAACGGGCTTTAGATCCTATTTTCACACTGTTTTACTAATCATCAAATATCGACAGTGATCGGGTTTACTTATTAAAGTATTGGTATGGCTTACCTAAGACTCGTTTGAGGTTAAATAGGCTTTAAAACATTTTTATTAATACATCCTGTCATTTTTAGCTTCTCAAGCTATATGATGCTAACTGGCTTCCAGCCCTGTATTTGCACGGATTCTCTTGTGTTCACGTGGTGTTGCTGGTCTGTGGATGTCCGGGGGGGATCGGGTTTGACTGTTGGAGTATGATGGGGATTGGCCGGGGATTCTTTTGGGACAGATGGGTTTTAAAGGACCTTTTATGGGCCGGGTTACGCTCAGTTACACAGAGGGGACGTAGCGCTGCGACTCGGTTATTGCCTCGTGGTTTTACATTGATTTACTGGTTATTTAATGTCGGGAGTGATTAGATTTCACTATGTATATATTAAAAACACTAATATTAGACTCAGTTGAGATTAAATATACCGGAGAAGTCCAAATTAATGCATTTTTTATTGTTAACAGGACTGTTTAGGGGAGGTTTTGTGGCATGTGGTTTTATCTACAACACTGGTTTAATCCTTTCTATTCTACACTAAATGATTGATTAATCAAGTTAATAATGATAAGATTTAATTATTTTTATATATATTATTACTATATCTAAACTCTTTTGTGATAAAATATAGTTTAAAGATATGGATAGATAGATACTATCATTACTAAACTAAATGATTCATTAATCTAGTCAGTAATGATCCTATTTAATTACTTTCATTTAGTCACTATATTAAAACCTTTTTGGTTAAAACATGGTTTTAAAATATAGTTTAATATGGTGTTTACTGCCAGTATTACTGGGAGGTCGGAAGCAAACAGAATATGCTGTGCAGTTCTCCTCTACATGTCTCCTGGCTTGACTAGTGGACATTCTAATTGTGGTTGTTTATCTTGGTTAGTATTAATTTGTCTCTATTAAGAGAGGAACATTTATTTATAATCTAATATTAGGTTGGACTCGGGCCTGTCAGGTGAATAAGGGGAGGTAGGTTTATGTTTGATCAGATAGCGCCCCATAGCTATTATGGTGAACGGAACCTGGTTCTTCTCACCCAGACGAGTCTGGTCTTTAGTGTGACAGTTTTAAATAGATAAATAGTTTAATAATATTAATTAACAATTACTATCATATAATACACTAAATGATTTATTAATCTAGTCAGTAATGATCAGGTTTAATTACATTTATTTCATGGTTACTATATTTAAACCCTTTTGGGATAAAACATGGTTTTAAAAATGTAGATTAATATTATAATTACTGCCAATAATACTGGGAGTCTGTTTTCTTCTGCTCTGTCTGCCTGGTTTACTGCCCCTGGGGTACTGATCGGCACAATGGGTCTATGTTTCCCTCTACTGGTGGTTGAAGCAACAATTTTGGGTCTGCTGATATTTAATTCTGGTCTACTAATTCTCAAGGTTTTTATACAATTCTCTTTACCCAGGGTGATTTAATATATTTCATTAGGGTTTGTGGACCCATTGGTTCGCATTCCACCTTTAAAGTTCATTGACTAAGACAGACTGACCAGTCCTTTTCCCCGAGTTGGGACAAGTTTAGAAAACAACACAGCACCAGGATTGATCACCTGGGGCGGCCTCCCTGGAGCAGGGGTGTCTGGAGATAATGGTCGAAACCCCCTTTGACCTTCAGGTTCTTTCACTGAAGATGTGTTCCAACCAATATAAAGGACTAATTTTGCACACCCAAAAAAACCTATTTTTTGGAGTACAAAAACACTACTGACTATTTCTCACCAGGGCAATGGAATGATTTATTCCACAATAGGGTTACTAAAAAGGTGAGGTTAACATTCCTCCATAGTTCAACTTAAATATAACTTTTTATCTTAATTATAGCTACAATATGGTCACTTTAAGATGAGGTTTACAGTCCTCCATGGTTTAACAAATTAATATAACTTTTTATCTTAATTATAGCTACAATATGGGTACTTAAAAGACGAGGTTTACAGTCCTCCATGTTTTAACAAATAAATATAGCATTTTGTCTTGATTGCAGCCACGATATGGTTGCTGGGGGGATGGGGATGGCAGTCCTCCATGGTTTAACAAGTAAAGGTAACATTTTATCTTTATTACAGACAGGTTCATTTTTTGAGGTGTTTTTTCCATTCTGCAGTTCTCCGGTCACTTCCCTCTGTCGACACTAGATGGAGGCAGAGTAACTTTAGAAGGAGGGCCTGTGACGGCCTTTTGTCCCTAAAATCATTGACTATGGACAAATATCTCTCTGATTAATCCTATTTTTAGCTCACTTTCATCCTAAAATTACACCTGATTTATATGGGATCGGTTCAGTCTTTTTACATAGCTCTAATATATTTAGTACAATATGGTTAGAACCTAGTCCTTTACCTTACGTCTAAACTTGACCACTCAGACCTTATGTCTAAACTTAAGTTAATACTCTTTAATTAATGGACCATCATATCCTTCATTTAACTTTTAAACCTAACCATTTTATCTTTTGCCTAATCCTAAAATACTTATCATCTCACCTTTTAATTAACCCCTAAACCTAACCATGCAGACTCTATGCCTAAATTTAAATTAATAATAATCAATTATCAGACTATCTTGTCCTTAAATTAATCTCTAAACTTAACCACTCAGACCTTATGTCTAAAACTTAAGTTAATACTCTTTAATTAAGGGACCATCATATCCTTCATTTAACTTTTAAATCTGACCATTTTTATCTTTGCCTAATCCTAAAATACTTATCATCTCATCCTTTAACTAACCCCTAAACCTAAACATTCAGACGCTATACCTAAATTTAAATTAATATTTTAATTATCAGACTATCTTGTCCTTAAGTTAATCTCTAAACTTAACCACTCAGACCTTATGTCTAAACTTAAGTTAATACTCTTTAATTTATGGACCATCATATTCTTCATTTCACTTTTAAATCTATCATTTTATCTTTGACCTAATCCTAAAGTACTTATCATCTTATCCTTTAATTAACCCCTAAACCTAACCATTCAGACTCTATGCCTAAATTTAAATTAATATTTATCAATTATCAGAACACCTTGTCCTTAAGTTATTCTTTAAACTTAACCATTTAGACTTTATACCTAAATTTAAGCTAATATTAGACTATCTTATCCTTAAGTTAACCCCTAAACCTAACCACTTAGATTTTATACCTAAATTTAAGCTAATATTGTTCAATCATTAGACTATCATATCCGTGGATTAACCTCTAAACTTAACCATTCTGATTTCTTGCCTAATCCTAAAGTATTTCTCCATTAAAAATTATCTGACTCTCAAATCAAACAATTAAAATCCACTTATAGTACACTTTTTTCTAAATCTCTTAATTCAAATTGAATTTAAAAATGTAATTTGGTTGTTTCCTCAGTCGGATCTCGGTTTGCCATGACTAATAAGGAGAGGTGTGGTTCTTTCTGAGCAGGTCGTACTTGGACGCGGCGACGTTTGTTCGGGCTGGGCCCCCACCTGGTGTTGGGGACTTCATTTGGACTGGAATGGTACTTCCCTCAGTCGGTTCCGAGTCTAACATGGCTGGGTTGGGGGGTTGGTTCCGATCGGACTGAGCGGTATCCGGGTGCGACTAATGTTCTTTGGACCCGGTTGTCCCGGCTTGGTGAGACCCGATCTGAACTGGTGGGACACGTCACTGACACTTAGAGGTCCTTCATCTAATTTCCCTTAAATACATCTTCACAAATAGCTATCTGATCTTCAAACCAAACAATTAAAATCTATTGTGGTACACTCTTAGTTAAATATCAAATAATAGACCATCTTTAGTCTAACTTTAGACTATCTTGGTTCCCCAATTATATCTGACCTTCAAACCAAACAATTAAAATCTATTTATGGTACACTCTTAATTAAATATCAAATAATAGACCATCTTTAGTCTAACCTTAGACTATTTTGGCTCCCCAATTATACTAATTTACCCGGAATCTGACCATTAACCTTGACCATTCTGGTTCAACAAATATATATAACATTTTATCTTAATTACAGACAGATTCATTTTTTGAGGGTTCTTTTTGCATTCTACATTTTCTCCGGTCACTTCCCTCTGTCGACACTAGATGGAGGCAGAGTAACTATAGAAGGAGGGCCTGTGACGGCCTTTTATCCATAAAATCATTAACCATGGACAAATATCTCTCTAATTAATCCTATTTTTAGCTCACTTTCATCCTAAAATTACACCTGTTTTTTATTAAATCGATTCAGTCTTTTTACATAACTCGAATATATCTAATACAATATAATTAGAGCCTAATCCTTTACCTTACGTCTAAACTTAACCACTCAGACTTTATGTCTAAACTTAAGTTAATACTTTTCAATTAATGGACCATCATATCCTTCATTTAACCTTTAAATCTAACCATTTTTATTTTTTGCCTAATCCTAAAATATCTCCCCTAAAATATACATTTCCATAAAAAGCTTACTCCTTTTGGGTTTGGACAGATTACTGACCGTTCTTGGTGGCTAGTTTGACCACCCACTATGAACAACGCATTCCTTCTGTTTTATACAGACTTCCAACTGTTCATTATGGCTATTTTGACCATTCATAACAAAAAAGCGTACTCCTTCTGTTTTTATGCAGACTTCTAACTGTTCATTATGGCTATTTGACCATTCACTATAAACAACGCATTCCTTCTGTTTTATGCAGACTTCCAACTGTTCATTATGGCTAATTTGACCATTCACTACAAAAAAGCGTACTCCTTCTGTTTTTGTGCAGACTTCGAACCGTTCATTATGGCTATTTTGGACCATTCACTACAGAAAAGCCTACTCCTTCTGTTTTTATGCAGATTTCGAACCGTTCATTATGGCTATTTGACCATTCACTATAAACAGCGCATTCCTTATATTTTATGCAGACTTCCAACTGTTCATTATGGCTAGTTTGACCATTCACTACAAAAAAGCGTACTCCTTCTGTTTTTGTGCAGACTTCGAACCGTTCATTATGGCTATTTTGGACCATTCACTACAGAAAAGCCTACTCCTTCTGTTTTTATGCAGATTTCTAACCGTTCATTATGGCTATTTGACCATTCACTATAAACAGCGCATTCCTTCTGTTTTATGCAGACTTCCAACTGTTCATTATGGCTAGTTTGACCATTCACTACAGAAAAGCCTAATCCTTCTGTTTTTATGCAGACTTATAGCTGTTCATTATGGCTAGTTTGACCATTCACTACAAAAAAGCGTACTCCTTCTGTTTTTATGCAGACTTATAACTGTTCATTATGGCTAGTTTGACCATTCACTACAAAAAAGCGTACTCCTTCTGTTTTTGTGCAGACTTATAGCTGTTCATTATGGCTAGTTTGACCATTCATTACAAAAAAGCGTACTCCTGTGTTTATATACAGCCTAATCCTAAAACACTTACCATCTTATCCTTAACTTAACCTCTAAACCTAACCACTCAGACTCTATACCTAAATTTAAGCCGATATTCATCAATTATTAGACTATCTTATCCTTAACTTAACCTCTAAACTTAACCACTCAGACTTTGTGCCTAAACTTAAGTTGGTGCTCTTCAATTAATGGACCATCATGTCATTTGTTTGACCCCCGGATCTAACCATTCTCAGGGAAGAATAATAATCCTCCATTTCATAGCAATAAATGTATCACCTTATCTTTAATCTTACTCCTAAACTTAACCACTCAGACTTTATGCCTTAACTTAAGTGAATAATCTTCCATTAATGGAACATCTTATCTTTTATTTAAACTTTAAATCTAACCACTTTATCTTATTGCCTAATCCTAAAATACTTCTCCATAAAAAATTATTTGACGTTCAATGCAAACAATTGTAATCAACTTATGTTACACTTTTCTCTATGGCTATCTGACTCTTAATTAGAACCACTAAAATTAACTAATGGTACACTCGGAACTAAATATCAAATAATAAGACCATCTTCAGTCTAACTGCAGACTATTTATTCTCTTGGAAGACCAATTTACCTTTTATCCAACCATTAACCTGGATCACTTTGACCCTTTGCCTAAATCTAAACCACATTCACTCCCCACTTTTTCACTCTGACCTTTCTTTCAACCCCTTTCTGGTCGAGCCCCTTTGAGGATGACGAAAGGATACGGGCCATAAAGAAATTTTTCTTTCCGCCCCCTTTTCTAGTCGAGCCTCCTTTGGGATAACGAAAGGAAATGGGCCATAAACAGAGACGGCCAAAGCGGCAAGGGGAAGGCATCCGTCGGTAACCACCACTAACCTCCTTGTCTCTGTCCTTCAAGCTTTTATTACCCTGTCTACTTCACCCTTACACATTTATGACCCAGTCATGATGCTAAGATAGGGCATGAGCCGACACGTTCTCTAGTGCGCGTGCCTCTCCTTGGATCTCTGTATAACCATGAAGTCGTCGGGCGACATGGGGAGATCTGGTGGCCCTTAAACAAACCTAACCCTGCCGGAGCCTGGAGAAACGGGGGACTTGCTTCGAACCTTAGTATTATTGGCTGAGTCGCTCGTTTTCTTTCCCACCACTGTGTATTTGATGTTTTCAGTTGGATTTGATGGTTTATTGGTCTTCTATAGTCCTTATCAGAACATTCCTGAACCACCAGTTGATGTTATTCAAAACTAGGGTACACTAAACCCATACGGGCATACCTTACTGACGTATCGTATGATGGAAATGATTTCTGACAAAATAAAACAGAATAATAATAAAGGATTTAACTTTTAGAATATACCTTTATGTATTTTATGAGTATCATTTTAATTTCACCCTTATTTATTATTTATTTTTATAAACAGAAGCATATAGATACACATATATATATTTATACATAGATTTGTATAAACGTGAAAAATATTTAATATTCCGACAATAAGTCTTAACATTAGAATTTAACATTAAAAAGTTAGAACTTACATATTTGAACCTGTCTACCTCTTTACTGCTCTACCTCTTTATCTTTTGCCCGGACCTTCACCCTCTCGAACCCTCCGGGGTATCGCCAGAGGGTAATAGGTTTGAGAGTGACGCCTATTCCGGCTGGGGGAGAAGAGAATTATTCACTGACCTTCTCCTTACCTCTCGATGCTTCCAAATAATATCCCAGCAGGGATATGTGTCCCAACAGGGACACACTTCTTTTTCTCTTTCTTTCTTTCTCTCTCTCTCTCTCCTTCCCTCCCTCTCTCTATTCTCACCTTAGGTTTAACCAGAGCCATCGTTAGTCTGACTATTTGACCCTAAATATAACCATTTGATTTAAATACTAGGTACACGAGGTTTGGAGGAAGTTTAATAATCATTCTTAATTAATACATTTTTTATTACTATTATTGTCATCATTATTATTATCAATCTGATTTTTTTATTTCATTACTATTTCTTGGAAGAATTAACCTTAAAAATAAATAAATAAAAAAGAAAAATCATTTTTATAGATTTACTGCTTAATATTTAAGATTTTAAACTCAACCACTCAGACCTTATATCTAAATTTAGACTAATGTTCATTATTTATCAGACTACCTGATCCTTTGGTTATTTTTCAGAATTTATGGTATCCCTCTAGGCTTAATTATAATTAATAACATTACATATTTTAGGTATACAGAACTTAGGACAAAAAGGTACCCGCACTTCCCTCTGACACCTATAGATGGAGATAGAGACTACAGGTGCTGATTTTAACGGGTGACGTCACTTCCTGTCGGCGGAGTTATTTTCAGAAGTTTAAGGTTTCTACTTCCTTTCTGCTCCAGTCTTCAGAGTTCACGGTTAGTAATTATTAACGGGAGATTAAATCCATGTAATCTGTTGAAATATATGCTTTACACGGTTCCTTGAAGGTCTACTCCATTATATTACACTATTTACAATTAGTTTAATCCTATATTAAGACACAATTTTGGTCAAAACGTGGTTTAAAAGCTTTGTTTATGTTCCGTTATGAAGGACACTAATTTAGGATTACAAAACGGGTGAAACGCGATCGTTTTTTCAAAAAAACTTACATCCAAACAGATTTTTCAATGTTGACAGTAATTACATTTAATTATTAAAATCCTTTAGCAGGCTATACCAAGATTTATTTGAGAAAAATAGACTCAGAAAACTCAAATTAAATAGATCGTTTTATTGTTAGCGTAACTAGCTACATGATGCTAACGGGCTTTAGATCCTATTTTCACACTGTTTTACTAATCATCAAATATCGACAGTGATCGGGTTTACTTATTAAAGTATTGGTATGGCTTACCTAAGACTCGTTTGAGGTTAAATAGGCTTTAAAACATTTTTATTAATACATCCTGTCATTTTTAGCTTCTCAAGCTATATGATGCTAACTGGCTTCCAGCCCTGTATTTGCACGGATTCTCTTGTGTTCACGTGGTGTTGCTGGTCTGTGGATGTCCGGGGGGGAGTGATTAATGTCGGGAGTGATTAGATTTCACTATGTATATATTAAAAACACTAATATTAGACTCAGTTGAGATTAAATATACCGGAGAAGTCCAAATTAATGCATTTTTTTATTGTTAACAGGACTGTTTAGGGGAGGTTTTGTGGCATGTGGTTTTATCTACAACACTGGTTTAATCCTTTCTATTCTACACTAAATGATTGATTAATCAAGTTAATAATGATAAGATTTAATTATTTTTATATATATTATTACTATATCTAAATTCTTTTGTGATAAAATATAGTTCAAAGATATGGATAGATAGATACTATCATTACTAAACTAAATGATTCATTAATCTAGTCAGTAATGATCCTATTTAATTACTTTCATTTAGTCACTATATTAAAACCTTTTTGGTTAAAACATGGTTTTAAAATATAGTTTAATATTGTGTTTACTGCCAGTATTACTGGGAGGTCGGAAGCAAACAGAATATGCTGTGCAGTTCTCCTCTACATGTCTCCTGGCTTGACTAGTGGACATTCTAATTGTGGTTGTTTATCTTGGTTAGTATTAATTTGTCTCTATTAAGAGAGGAACATTTATTTATAATCTAATATTAGGTTGGACTCGGGCCTGTCAGGTGAATAAGGGGAGGTAGGTTTATGTTTGATCAGATAGCGCCCCATAGCTTTTATGGTGAACGGGACCTGGTTCTTCTCACCCAGACGAGTCTGGTCTTTAGTGTGACAGTTTTAAATAGATAAATAGTTTAATAATATTAATTAACAATTACTATCATACAATACACTAAATGATTTATTAATCTAGTCAGTAATGATCAGGTTTAATTACATTTATTTCATGGTTACTATATTTAAACCCTTTTGGGATAAAACATGGTTTAAAAATGTAGATTAATATTATAATTACTGCCAATAATACTGGGAGTCTGTTTTCTTCTGCTCTGTCTGCCTGGTTTACTGCCCCTGGGGTACTGATCGGCACAATGGGTCTATGTTTCCCTCTACTGGTGGTTGAAGCAACAATTTTGGGTCTGCTGATATTTAATTCTGGTCTACTAATTCTCAAGGTTTTTATACAATTCTCTTTACCCAGGGTGATTTAATATATTTCATTAGGGTTTGTGGACCCATTGGTTCGCATTCCACCTTTAAAGTTCATTGACTAAGACAGACTGACCAGTCCTTTTCCCCGAGTTGGGACAAGTTTAGAAAAAAACACAGCACCAGGATTGATCACCTGGGGCGGCCTCCCTGGAGCAGGGGTGTCTGGAGATAATGGTCGAAACCCCCTTTGACCTTCAGGTTCTTTCACTGAAGATGTGTTCCAACCAATATAAAGGACTAATTTTGCACACCCAAAAAAACCTATTTTTTGGAGTACAAAAACACTACTGACTATTTCTCACCAGGGCAATGGAATGATTTATTCCACAATAGGGTTACTAAAAAGGTGAGGTTAACATTCCTCCATAGTTCAACTTAAATATAACTTTTTATCTTAATTATAGCTACAATATGGTCACTTTAAGATGAGGTTTACAGTCCTCCATGGTTTAACAAATTAATATAACTTTTTATCTTAATTATAGCTACAATATGGGTACTTAAAAGACGAGGTTTACAGTCCTCCATGTTTTAACAAATAAATATAGCATTTTGTCTTGATTGCAGCCACGATATGGTTGCTGGGGGGATGGGGATGGCAGTCCTCCATGGTTTAACAAGTAAAGGTAACATTTTATCTTTATTACAGACAGGTTCATTTTTTGAGGTGTTTTTTCCATTCTGCAGTTCTCCGGTCACTTCCCTCTGTCGACACTAGATGGAGGCAGAGTAACTTTAGAAGGAGGGCCTGTGACGGCCTTTTGTCCCTAAAATCATTGACTATGGACAAATATCTCTCTGATTAATCCGGTTTTTAGCTCACTTTCATCCTAAAATTACACCTGATTTATATGGGATCGGTTCAGTCTTTTTACATAGCTCTAATATATTTAGTACAATATGGTTAGAACCTAGTCCTTTACCTTACGTCTAAACTTGACCACTCAGACCTTATGTCTAAACTTAAGTTAATACTCTTTAATTAATGGACCATCATATCCTTCATTTAACTTTTAAACCTAACCATTTTATCTTTTGCCTAATCCTAAAATACTTATCATCTCACCTTTTAATTAACCCCTAAACCTAACCATGCAGACTCTATGCCTAAATTTAAATTAATAATAATCAATTATCAGACTATCTTGTCCTTAAATTAATCTCTAAACTTAACCACTCAGACCTTATGTCTAAAACTTAAGTTAATACTCTTTAATTAAGGGACCATCATATCCTTCATTTAACTTTTAAATCTGACCATTTTTATCTTTGCCTAATCCTAAAATACTTATCATCTCATCCTTTAACTAACCCCTAAACCTAAACATTCAGACGCTATACCTAAATTTAAATTAATATTTTAATTATCAGACTATCTTGTCCTTAAGTTAATCTCTAAACTTAACCACTCAGACCTTATGTCTAAACTTAAGTTAATACTCTTTAATTTATGGACCATCATATTCTTCATTTCACTTTTAAATCTATCATTTTATCTTTGACCTAATCCTAAAGTACTTATCATCTTATCCTTTAATTAACCCCTAAACCTAACCATTCAGACTCTATGCCTAAATTTAAATTAATATTTATCAATTATCAGAACACCTTGTCCTTAAGTTATTCTTTAAACTTAACCATTTAGACTTTATACCTAAATTTAAGCTAATATTAGACTATCTTATCCTTAAGTTAACCCCTAAACCTAACCACTTAGATTTTATACCTAAATTTAAGCTAATATTGTTCAATCATTAGACTATCATATCCGTGGATTAACCTCTAAACTTAACCATTCTGATTTCTTGCCTAATCCTAAAGTATTTCTCCATTAAAAATTATCTGACTCTCAAATCAAACAATTAAAATCCACTTATAGTACACTTTTTTCTAAATCTCTTAATTCAAATTGAATTTAAAAATGTAATTTGGTTGTTTCCTCAGTCGGATCTCGGTTTGCCATGACTAATAAGGAGAGGTGTGGTTCTTTCTGAGCAGGTCGTACTTGGACGCGGCGACGTTTGTTCGGGCTGGGCCCCCACCTGGTGTTGGGGACTTCATTTGGACTGGAATGGTACTTCCCTCAGTCGGTTCCGAGTCTAACATGGCTGGGTTGGGGGGTTGGTTCCGATCGGACTGAGCGGTATCCGGGTGCGACTAATGTTCTTTGGACCCGGTTGTCCCGGCTTGGTGAGACCCGATCTGAACTGGTGGGACACGTCACTGACACTTAGAGGTCCTTCATCTAATTTCCCTTAAATACATCTTCACAAATAGCTATCTGATCTTCAAACCAAACAATTAAAATCTATTGTGGTACACTCTTAGTTAAATATCAAATAATAGACCATCTTTAGTCTAACTTTAGACTATCTTGGTTCCCCAATTATATCTGACCTTCAAACCAAACAATTAAAATCTATTTATGGTACACTCTTAATTAAATATCAAATAATAGACCATCTTTAGTCTAACCTTAGACTATTTTGGCTCCCCAATTATACTAATTTACCCGGAATCTGACCATTAACCTTGACCATTCTGGTTCAACAAATATATATAACATTTTATCTTAATTACAGACAGATTCATTTTTTGAGGGTTCTTTTTGCATTCTACATTTTCTCCGGTCACTTCCCTCTGTCGACACTAGATGGAGGCAGAGTAACTATAGAAGGAGGGCCTGTGACGGCCTTTTATCCATAAAATCATTAACCATGGACAAATATCTCTCTAATTAATCCTATTTTTAGCTCACTTTCATCCTAAAATTACACCTGTTTTTTATTAAATCGATTCAGTCTTTTTACATAACTCGAATATATCTAATACAATATAATTAGAGCCTAATCCTTTACCTTACGTCTAAACTTAACCACTCAGACTTTATGTCTAAACTTAAGTTAATACTTTTCAATTAATGGACCATCATATCCTTCATTTAACCTTTAAATCTAACCATTTTTATTTTTTGCCTAATCCTAAAATATCTCCCCTAAAATATACATTTCCATAAAAAGCTTACTCCTTTTGGGTTTGGACAGATTACTGACCGTTCTTGGTGGCTAGTTTGACCACCCACTATGAACAACGCATTCCTTCTGTTTTATACAGACTTCCAACTGTTCATTATGGCTATTTTGACCATTCATAACAAAAAAGCGTACTCCTTCTGTTTTTATGCAGACTTCTAACTGTTCATTATGGCTATTTGACCATTCACTATAAACAACGCATTCCTTCTGTTTTATGCAGACTTCCAACTGTTCATTATGGCTAATTTGACCATTCACTACAAAAAAGCGTACTCCTTCTGTTTTTGTGCAGACTTCGAACCGTTCATTATGGCTATTTTGGACCATTCACTACAGAAAAGCCTACTCCTTCTGTTTTTATGCAGATTTCGAACCGTTCATTATGGCTATTTGACCATTCACTATAAACAGCGCATTCCTTATATTTTATGCAGACTTCCAACTGTTCATTATGGCTAGTTTGACCATTCACTACAAAAAAGCGTACTCCTTCTGTTTTTGTGCAGACTTCGAACCGTTCATTATGGCTATTTTGGACCATTCACTACAGAAAAGCCTACTCCTTCTGTTTTTATGCAGATTTCTAACCGTTCATTATGGCTATTTGACCATTCACTATAAACAGCGCATTCCTTCTGTTTTATGCAGACTTCCAACTGTTCATTATGGCTAGTTTGACCATTCACTACAGAAAAGCCTAATCCTTCTGTTTTTATGCAGACTTATAGCTGTTCATTATGGCTAGTTTGACCATTCACTACAAAAAAGCGTACTCCTTCTGTTTTTATGCAGACTTATAACTGTTCATTATGGCTAGTTTGACCATTCACTACAAAAAAGCGTACTCCTTCTGTTTTTGTGCAGACTTATAGCTGTTCATTATGGCTAGTTTGACCATTCATTACAAAAAAGCGTACTCCTGTGTTTATATACAGCCTAATCCTAAAACACTTACCATCTTATCCTTAACTTAACCTCTAAACCTAACCACTCAGACTCTATACCTAAATTTAAGCCGATATTCATCAATTATTAGACTATCTTATCCTTAACTTAACCTCTAAACTTAACCACTCAGACTTTGTGCCTAAACTTAAGTTGGTGCTCTTCAATTAATGGACCATCATGTCATTTGTTTGACCCCCGGATCTAACCATTCTCAGGGAAGAATAATAATCCTCCATTTCATAGCAATAAATGTATCACCTTATCTTTAATCTTACTCCTAAACTTAACCACTCAGACTTTATGCCTTAACTTAAGTGAATAATCTTCCATTAATGGAACATCTTATCTTTTATTTAAACTTTAAATCTAACCACTTTATCTTATTGCCTAATCCTAAAATACTTCTCCATAAAAAATTATTTGACGTTCAATGCAAACAATTGTAATCAACTTATGTTACACTTTTCTCTATGGCTATCTGACTCTTAATTAGAACCACTAAAATTAACTAATGGTACACTCGGAACTAAATATCAAATAATAAGACCATCTTCAGTCTAACTGCAGACTATTTATTCTCTTGGAAGACCAATTTACCTTTTATCCAACCATTAACCTGGATCACTTTGACCCTTTGCCTAAATCTAAACCACATTCACTCCCCACTTTTTCACTCTGACCTTTCTTTCAACCCCTTTCTGGTCGAGCCCCTTTGAGGATGACGAAAGGATACGGGCCATAAAGAAATTTTTCTTTCCGCCCCCTTTTCTAGTCGAGCCTCCTTTGGGATAACGAAAGGAAATGGGCCATAAACAGAGACGGCCAAAGCGGCAAGGGGAAGGCATCCGTCGGTAACCACCACTAACCTCCTTGTCTCTGTCCTTCAAGCTTTTATTACCCTGTCTACTTCACCCTTACACATTTATGACCCAGTCATGATGCTAAGATAGGGCATGAGCCGACACGTCCTCTAGTGCGCGTGCCTCTCCTTGGATCTCTGTATAACCATGAAGTCGTCGGGCGACATGGGGAGATCTGGTGGCCCTTAAACAAACCTAACCCTGCCGGAGCCTGGAGAAACGGGGGACTTGCTTCGAACCTTAGTATTATTGGCTGAGTCGCTCGTTTTCTTTCCCACCACTGTGTATTTGATGTTTTCAGTTGGATTTGATGGTTTATTGGTCTTCTATAGTCCTTATCAGAACATTCCTGAACCACCAGTTGATGTTATTCAAAACTAGGGTACACTAAACCCATACGGGCATACCTTACTGACGTATCGTATGATGGAAATGATTTCTGACAAAATAAAACAGAATAATAATAAAGGATTTAACTTTTAGAATATACCTTTATGTATTTTATGAGTATCATTTTAATTTCGCCCTTATTTATTATTTATTTTTATAAACAGAAGCATATAGATACACATATATATATTTATACATAGATTTGTATAAACGTGAAAAATATTTAATATTCCGACAATAAGTCTTAACATTAGAATTTAACATTAAATAGTTAGAACTTACATATTTGAACCTGTCTACCTCTTTACTGTTCTACCTCTTTATCTTTTGCCCGGACCTTTACCCTCTCGAACCCTCCGGGGTATCGCCAGAGGGTAATAGGTTTGAGAGTGACGCCTATTCCGGCTGGGGGAGAAGAGAATTATTCACTGACCTTCTCCTTACCTCTCGATGCTTCCAAATAATATCCCAGCAGGGATATGTGTCCCAACAGGGACACACTTCTTTTTCTCTTTCTTTCTTTCTCTCTCTCTCTCTCCTTCCCTCCCTCTCTCTATTCTCACCTTAGGTTTAACCAGAGCCATCGTTAGTCTGACTATTTGACCCTAAATATAACCATTTGATTTAAATACTAGGTACACGAGGTTTGGAGGAAGTTTAATAATCATTCTTAATTAATACATTTTTTATTACTATTATTGTCATCATTATTATTATCAATCTGATTTTTTTATTTCATTACTATTTCTTGGAAGAATTAACCTTAAAAATAAATAAATAAAAAAGAAAAATCATTTTTATAGATTTACTGCTTAATATTTAAGATTTTAAACTCAACCACTCAGACCTTATATCTAAATTTAGACTAATGTTCATTATTTATCAGACTACCTGATCCTTTGGTTATTTTTCAGAATTTATGGTATCCCTCTAGGCTTAATTATAATTAATAACATTACATATTTTAGGTATACAGAACTTAGGACAAAAAGGTACCCGCACTTCCCTCTGACACCTATAGATGGAGATAGAGACTACAGGTGCTGATTTTAACGGGTGACGTCACTTCCTGTCGGCGGAGTTATTTTCAGAAGTTTAAGGTTCCCACTTCCTTTCTGCTCCAGTCTTCAGAGTTCACGGTTAGTAATTATTAACGGGAGATTAAATCCATGTAATCTGTTGAAATATATGCTTTACACGGATTCCTTTAAGGTCTACTCCATTATATTACACTATTTACAATTAGTTTAATCCTATATTAAGACACAATTTTGGTCAAAACGTGGTTTAAAAGCTTTGTTTATGTTCCGTTATGAAGGACACTAATTTAGGATTACAAAACGGGTGAAACGCGATCGTTTTTTCAAAAAAACTTACATCCAAACAGATTTTTCAATGTTGACAGTAATTACATTTAATTATTAAAATCCTTTAGCAGGCTATACCAAGATTTATTTGAGAAAAATAGACTCAGAAAACTCAAATTAAATAGATCGTTTTATTGTTAGCGTAACTAGCTACATGATGCTAACGGGCTTTAGATCCTATTTTCACACTGTTTTACTAATCATCAAAAATCGACAGTGATCGGGTTTACTTATTAAAGTATTGGTATGGCTTACCTAAGACTCGTTTGAGGTTAAATAGGCTTTAAAACATTTTTATTAATACATCCTGTCATTTTTAGCTTCTCAAGCTATATGATGCTAACTGGCTTCCAGCCCTGTATTTGCACGGATTCTCTTGTGTTCACGTGGTGTTGCTGGTCTGTGGATGTCCGGGGGGGAGTGATTAATGTCGGGAGTGATTAGATTTCACTATGTATATATTAAAAACACTAATATTAGACTCAGTTGAGATTAAATATACCGGAGAAGTCCAAATTAATGCATTTTTTTATTGTTAACAGGACTGTTTAGGGGAGGTTTTGTGGCATGTGGTTTTATCTACAACACTGGTTTAATCCTTTCTATTCTACACTAAATGATTGATTAATCAAGTTAATAATGATAAGATTTAATTATTTTTATATACATTATTACTATATCTAAACTCTTTTGTGATAAAATATAGTTTAAAGATATGGATAGATAGATACTATCATTACTAAACTAAATGATTCATTAATCTAGTCAGTAATGATCCTATTTAATTACTTTCATTAGTCACTATATTAAAACCTTTTTGGTTAAAACATGGTTTCAAAATATAGTTTAATATGGGGTTTACTGCCAGTATTACTGGGAGGTCGGAAGCAAACAGAATATGCTGTGCAGTTCTCCTCTACATGTCTCCTGGCTTGACTAGTGGACATTCTAATTGTGGTTGTTTATCTTGGTTAGTATTAATTTGTCTCTATTAAGAGAGGAACATTTATTTATAATCTAATATTAGGTTGGACTCGGGCCTGTCAGGTGAATAAGGGGAGGTATGTTTATGTTTGATCAGATAGCGCCCCATCGCTATTCACGGTGAACGAGATGTGGTTCCCCTACCCGGACGAGTCTGGTCTTTAGTGTGGCAGTTTTAAAGAGATAAATAGTTTAAAAATATAAATTAACAGGTATTATCATATAATACACTAAATGATTTATTAATCTAGACAGTAATGATCATGTTTAATTACGTTTATTTCATGGTTACTACATTTAAACCCTTTTGGGATAAAACATGGTTTAAAAATGTAGATTAATATTATGGTTACTGCCAATAATGCTGGGAGTCTGCTTTCTTCTGATCTATCTGCCTAGTTTGCTGCCCCTGGAGTACTGATCGGCACAATGGGTCTATGTTTCCCTCTACCGGTGGTGGAAGCAACCTTTTTGAGTCTGCTGATATTTAATTCTGGTCTACTAATCCTCAAGGTTTTTATACAATTCTCTTTACCCAGGGTGATTTAATATATTTCATTAGGGTTTGTGGACCCAGTGGTTCGCATTCCACCTTTAAAGTTCATTGACTAAGACAGACTGACCAGTCCTTTTCCCCGAGTTGGGACAAGTTTAGAAAAAAACACAGCACCAGGATTGATCACCTGGGGCGGCCTCCCTGGAGCAGGGGTGTCTGGAGATAATGGTCGAAACCCCCTTTGACCTTCAGGTTCTTTCACTGAAGATGTGTTCCAACCAATATAAAGGACTAATTTTGCACACCCAAAAAAACCTATTTTTTGGAGTACAAAAACACTACTGACTATTTCTCACCAGGGCAATGGAATGATTTATTCCACAATAGGGTTACTAAAAAGGTGAGGTTAACATTCCTCCATAGTTCAACTTAAATATAACTTTTTATCTTAATTATAGCTACAATATGGTCACTTTAAGATGAGGTTTACAGTCCTCCATGGTTTAACAAATTAATATAACTTTTTATCTTAATTATAGCTACAATATGGGTACTTAAAAGACGAGGTTTACAGTCCTCCATGTTTTAACAAATAAATATAGCATTTTGTCTTGATTGCAGCCACGATATGGTTGCTGGGGGGATGGGGATGGCAGTCCTCCATGGTTTAACAAGTAAAGGTAACATTTTATCTTTATTACAGACAGGTTCATTTTTTGAGGTGTTTTTTCCATTCTGCAGTTCTCCGGTCACTTCCCTCTGTCGACACTAGATGGAGGCAGAGTAACTTTAGAAGGAGGGCCTGTGACGGCCTTTTGTCCCTAAAATCATTGACTATGGACAAATATCTCTCTGATTAATCCGGTTTTTAGCTCACTTTCATCCTAAAATTACACCTGATTTATATGGGATCGGTTCAGTCTTTTTACATAGCTCTAATATATTTAGTACAATATGGTTAGAACCTAGTCCTTTACCTTACGTCTAAACTTGACCACTCAGACCTTATGTCTAAACTTAAGTTAATACTCTTTAATTAATGGACCATCATATCCTTCATTTAACTTTTAAACCTAACCATTTTATCTTTTGCCTAATCCTAAAATACTTATCATCTCACCTTTTAATTAACCCCTAAACCTAACCATGCAGACTCTATGCCTAAATTTAAATTAATAATAATCAATTATCAGACTATCTTGTCCTTAAATTAATCTCTAAACTTAACCACTCAGACCTTATGTCTAAAACTTAAGTTAATACTCTTTAATTAAGGGACCATCATATCCTTCATTTAACTTTTAAATCTGACCATTTTTATCTTTGCCTAATCCTAAAATACTTATCATCTCATCCTTTAACTAACCCCTAAACCTAAACATTCAGACGCTATACCTAAATTTAAATTAATATTTTAATTATCAGACTATCTTGTCCTTAAGTTAATCTCTAAACTTAACCACTCAGACCTTATGTCTAAACTTAAGTTAATACTCTTTAATTTATGGACCATCATATTCTTCATTTCACTTTTAAATCTATCATTTTATCTTTGACCTAATCCTAAAGTACTTATCATCTTATCCTTTAATTAACCCCTAAACCTAACCATTCAGACTCTATGCCTAAATTTAAATTAATATTTATCAATTATCAGAACACCTTGTCCTTAAGTTATTCTTTAAACTTAACCATTTAGACTTTATACCTAAATTTAAGCTAATATTAGACTATCTTATCCTTAAGTTAACCCCTAAACCTAACCACTTAGATTTTATACCTAAATTTAAGCTAATATTGTTCAATCATTAGACTATCATATCCGTGGATTAACCTCTAAACTTAACCATTCTGATTTCTTGCCTAATCCTAAAGTATTTCTCCATTAAAAATTATCTGACTCTCAAATCAAACAATTAAAATCCACTTATAGTACACTTTTTTCTAAATCTCTTAATTCAAATTGAATTTAAAAATGTAATTTGGTTGTTTCCTCAGTCGGATCTCGGTTTGCCATGACTAATAAGGAGAGGTGTGGTTCTTTCTGAGCAGGTCGTACTTGGACGCGGCGACGTTTGTTCGGGCTGGGCCCCCACCTGGTGTTGGGGACTTCATTTGGACTGGAATGGTACTTCCCTCAGTCGGTTCCGAGTCTAACATGGCTGGGTTGGGGGGTTGGTTCCGATCGGACTGAGCGGTATCCGGGTGCGACTAATGTTCTTTGGACCCGGTTGTCCCGGCTTGGTGAGACCCGATCTGAACTGGTGGGACACGTCACTGACACTTAGAGGTCCTTCATCTAATTTCCCTTAAATACATCTTCACAAATAGCTATCTGATCTTCAAACCAAACAATTAAAATCTATTGTGGTACACTCTTAGTTAAATATCAAATAATAGACCATCTTTAGTCTAACTTTAGACTATCTTGGTTCCCCAATTATATCTGACCTTCAAACCAAACAATTAAAATCTATTTATGGTACACTCTTAATTAAATATCAAATAATAGACCATCTTTAGTCTAACCTTAGACTATTTTGGCTCCCCAATTATACTAATTTACCCGGAATCTGACCATTAACCTTGACCATTCTGGTTCAACAAATATATATAACATTTTATCTTAATTACAGACAGATTCATTTTTTGAGGGTTCTTTTTGCATTCTACATTTTCTCCGGTCACTTCCCTCTGTCGACACTAGATGGAGGCAGAGTAACTATAGAAGGAGGGCCTGTGACGGCCTTTTATCCATAAAATCATTAACCATGGACAAATATCTCTCTAATTAATCCTATTTTTAGCTCACTTTCATCCTAAAATTACACCTGTTTTTTATTAAATCGATTCAGTCTTTTTACATAACTCGAATATATCTAATACAATATAATTAGAGCCTAATCCTTTACCTTACGTCTAAACTTAACCACTCAGACTTTATGTCTAAACTTAAGTTAATACTTTTCAATTAATGGACCATCATATCCTTCATTTAACCTTTAAATCTAACCATTTTTATTTTTTGCCTAATCCTAAAATATCTCCCCTAAAATATACATTTCCATAAAAAGCTTACTCCTTTTGGGTTTGGACAGATTACTGACCGTTCTTGGTGGCTAGTTTGACCACCCACTATGAACAACGCATTCCTTCTGTTTTATACAGACTTCCAACTGTTCATTATGGCTATTTTGACCATTCATAACAAAAAAGCGTACTCCTTCTGTTTTTATGCAGACTTCTAACTGTTCATTATGGCTATTTGACCATTCACTATAAACAACGCATTCCTTCTGTTTTATGCAGACTTCCAACTGTTCATTATGGCTAATTTGACCATTCACTACAAAAAAGCGTACTCCTTCTGTTTTTGTGCAGACTTCGAACCGTTCATTATGGCTATTTTGGACCATTCACTACAGAAAAGCCTACTCCTTCTGTTTTTATGCAGATTTCGAACCGTTCATTATGGCTATTTGACCATTCACTATAAACAGCGCATTCCTTATATTTTATGCAGACTTCCAACTGTTCATTATGGCTAGTTTGACCATTCACTACAAAAAAGCGTACTCCTTCTGTTTTTGTGCAGACTTCGAACCGTTCATTATGGCTATTTTGGACCATTCACTACAGAAAAGCCTACTCCTTCTGTTTTTATGCAGATTTCTAACCGTTCATTATGGCTATTTGACCATTCACTATAAACAGCGCATTCCTTCTGTTTTATGCAGACTTCCAACTGTTCATTATGGCTAGTTTGACCATTCACTACAGAAAAGCCTAATCCTTCTGTTTTTATGCAGACTTATAGCTGTTCATTATGGCTAGTTTGACCATTCACTACAAAAAAGCGTACTCCTTCTGTTTTTATGCAGACTTATAACTGTTCATTATGGCTAGTTTGACCATTCACTACAAAAAAGCGTACTCCTTCTGTTTTTGTGCAGACTTATAGCTGTTCATTATGGCTAGTTTGACCATTCATTACAAAAAAGCGTACTCCTGTGTTTATATACAGCCTAATCCTAAAACACTTACCATCTTATCCTTAACTTAACCTCTAAACCTAACCACTCAGACTCTATACCTAAATTTAAGCCGATATTCATCAATTATTAGACTATCTTATCCTTAACTTAACCTCTAAACTTAACCACTCAGACTTTGTGCCTAAACTTAAGTTGGTGCTCTTCAATTAATGGACCATCATGTCATTTGTTTGACCCCCGGATCTAACCATTCTCAGGGAAGAATAATAATCCTCCATTTCATAGCAATAAATGTATCACCTTATCTTTAATCTTACTCCTAAACTTAACCACTCAGACTTTATGCCTTAACTTAAGTGAATAATCTTCCATTAATGGAACATCTTATCTTTTATTTAAACTTTAAATCTAACCACTTTATCTTATTGCCTAATCCTAAAATACTTCTCCATAAAAAATTATTTGACGTTCAATGCAAACAATTGTAATCAACTTATGTTACACTTTTCTCTATGGCTATCTGACTCTTAATTAGAACCACTAAAATTAACTAATGGTACACTCGGAACTAAATATCAAATAATAAGACCATCTTCAGTCTAACTGCAGACTATTTATTCTCTTGGAAGACCAATTTACCTTTTATCCAACCATTAACCTGGATCACTTTGACCCTTTGCCTAAATCTAAACCACATTCACTCCCCACTTTTTCACTCTGACCTTTCTTTCAACCCCTTTCTGGTCGAGCCCCTTTGAGGATGACGAAAGGATACGGGCCATAAAGAAATTTTTCTTTCCGCCCCCTTTTCTAGTCGAGCCTCCTTTGGGATAACGAAAGGAAATGGGCCATAAACAGAGACGGCCAAAGCGGCAAGGGGAAGGCATCCGTCGGTAACCACCACTAACCTCCTTGTCTCTGTCCTTCAAGCTTTTATTACCCTGTCTACTTCACCCTTACACATTTATGACCCAGTCATGATGCTAAGATAGGGCATGAGCCGACACGTTCTCTAGTGCGCGTGCCTCTCCTTGGATCTCTGTATAACCATGAAGTCGTCGGGCGACATGGGGAGATCTGGTGGCCCTTAAACAAACCTAACCCTGCCGGAGCCTGGAGAAACGGGGGACTTGCTTCGAACCTTAGTATGATTGGCTGAGTCGCTCGTTTTCTTTCCCACCACTGTGTATTTGATGTTTTCAGTTGGATTTGATGGTTTATTGGTCTTCTATAGTCCTTATCAGAACATTCCTGAACCACCAGTTGATGTTATTCAAAACTAGGGTACACTAAACCCATACGGGCATACCTTACTGACGTATCGTATGATGGAAATGATTTCTGACAAAATAAAACAGAATAATAATAAAGGATTTAACTTTTAGAATATACCTTTATGTATTTTATGAGTATCATTTTAATTTCACCCTTATTTATTATTTATTTTTATAAACAGAAGCATATAGATACACATATATATATTTATACATAGATTTGTATAAACGTGAAAAATATTTAATATTCCGACAATAAGTCTTAACATTAGAATTTAACATTAAATAGTTAGAACTTACATATTTGAACCTGTCTACCTCTTTACTGTTCTACCTCTTTATCTTTTGCCCGGACCTTTACCCTCTCGAACCCTCCGGGGTATCGCCAGAGGGAAATAGGTTTGAGAGTGACGCCTATTCCGGCTGGGGGAGAAGAGAATTATTCACTGACCTTCTCCTTACCTCTCGATGCTTCCAAATAATATCCCAGCAGGGATATGTGTCCCAACAGGGACACACTTCTTTTTCTCTTTCTTTCTTTCTCTCTCTCTCTCCCCCTTCCCTCCCTCTCTCTATTCTCACCTTAGGTTTAACCAGAGCCATCGTTAGTCTGACTATTTGACCCTAAATATAACCATTTGATTTAAATACTAGGTACACGAGGTTTGGAGGAAGTTTAATAATCATTCTTAATTAATACATTTTTTATTACTATTATTGTCATCATTATTATTATCAATCTGATTTTTTTATTTCATTACTATTTCTTGGAAGAATTAACCTTAAAAATAAATAAATAAAAAAGAAAAATCATTTTTATAGATTTACTGCTTAATATTTAAGATTTTAAACTCAACCACTCAGACCTTATATCTAAATTTAGACTAATGTTCATTATTTATCAGACTACCTGATCCTTTGGTTATTTTTCAGAATTTATGGTATCCCTCTAGGCTTAATTATAATTAATAACATTACATATTTTAGGTATACAGAACTTAGGACAAAAAGGTACCCGCACTTCCCTCTGACACCTATAGATGGAGATAGAGACTACAGGTGCTGATTTTAACGGGTGACGTCACTTCCTGTCGGCGGAGTTATTTTCAGAAGTTTAAGGTTCCCACTTCCTTTCTGCTCCAGTCTTCAGAGTTCACGGTTAGTAATTATTAACGGGAGATTAAATCCATGTAATCTGTTGAAATATATGCTTTACACGGATCCTTTAAGGTCTACTCCATTATATTACACTATTTACAATTAGTTTAATCCTATATTAAGACACAATTTTGGTCAAAACGTGGTTTAAAAGCTTTGTTTATGTTCCGTTATGAAGGACACTAATTTAGGATTACAAAACGGGTGAAACGCGATCGTTTTTTTCAAAAAAACTTACATCCAAACAGATTTTTCAATGTTGACAGTAATTACATTTAATTATTAAAATCCTTTAGCAGGCTATACCAAGATTTATTTGAGAAAAATAGACTCAGAAAACTCAAATTAAATAGATCGTTTTATTGTTAGCGTAACTAGCTACATGATGCTAACGGGCTTTAGATCCTATTTTCACACTGTTTTACTAATCATCAAAAATCGACAGTGATCGGGTTTACTTATTAAAGTATTGGTATGGCTTACCTAAGACTCGTTTGAGGTTAAATAGGCTTTAAAACATTTTTATTAATACATCCTGTCATTTTTAGCTTCTCAAGCTATATGATGCTAACTGGCTTCCAGCCCTGTATTTGCACGGATTCTCTTGTGTTCACGTGGTGTTGCTGGTCTGTGGATGTCCGGGGGGGAGTGATTAATGTCGGGAGTGATTAGATTTCACTATGTATATATTAAAAACACTAATATTAGACTCAGTTGAGATTAAATATACCGGAGAAGTCCAAATTAATGCATTTTTTTATTGTTAACAGGACTGTTTAGGGGAGGTTTTGTGGCATGTGGTTTTATCTACAACACTGGTTTAATCCTTTCTATTCTACACTAAATGATTGATTAATCAAGTTAATAATGATAAGATTTAATTATTTTTATATACATTATTACTATATCTAAACTCTTTTGTGATAAAATATAGTTCAAAGATATGGATAGATAGATACTATCATTACTAAACTAAATGATTCATTAATCTAGTCAGTAATGATCCTATTTAATTACTTTCATTTAGTCACTATATTAAAACCTTTTTGGTTAAAACATGGTTTTAAAATATAGTTTAATATTGTGTTTACTGCCAGTATTACTGGGAGGTCGGAAGCAAACAGAATATGCTGTGCAGTTCTCCTCTACATGTCTCCTGGCTTGACTAGTGGACATTCTAATTGTGGTTGTTTATCTTGGTTAGTATTAATTTGTCTCTATTAAGAGAGGAACATTTATTTATAATCTAATATTAGGTTGGACTCGGGCCTGTCAGGTGAATAAGGGGAGGTAGGTTTATGTTTGATCAGATAGCGCCCCATAGCTTTTATGGTGAACGGGACCTGGTTCTTCTCACCCAGACGAGTCTGGTCTTTAGTGTGACAGTTTTAAATAGATAAATAGTTTAATAATATTAATTAACAATTACTATCATACAATACACTAAATGATTTATTAATCTAGTCAGTAATGATCAGGTTTAATTACATTTATTTCATGGTTCCTATATTTAAACCCTTTTGGGATAAAACATGTTTTTAAAAATGTAGATTAATATTATAATTACTGCCAATAATACTGGGAGTCTGTTTTCTTCTGCTCTGTCTGCCTGGTTTACTGCCCCTGGGGTACTGATCGGCACAATGGGTCTATGTTTCCTTCTACTGGTGGTTGAAGCAACAATTTTGGGTCTGCTGATATTTAATTCTGGTCTACTAATTCTCAAGGTTTTTATACAATTCTCTTTACCCAGGGTGATTTAATATATTTCATTAGGGTTTGTGGACCCATTGGTTCGCATTCCACCTTTAAAGTTCATTGACTAAGACAGACTGACCAGTCCTTTTCCCCGAGTTGGGACAAGTTTAGAAAAAAACACAGCACCAGGATTGATCACCTGGGGCGGCCTCCCTGGAGCAGGGGTGTCTGGAGATAATGGTCGAAACCCCCTTTGACCTTCAGGTTCTTTCACTGAAGATGTGTTCCAACCAATATAAAGGACTAATTTTGCACACCCAAAAAAACCTATTTTTTGGAGTACAAAAACACTACTGACTATTTCTCACCAGGGCAATGGAATGATTTATTCCACAATAGGGTTACTAAAAAGGTGAGGTTAACATTCCTCCATAGTTCAACTTAAATATAACTTTTTATCTTAATTATAGCTACAATATGGTCACTTTAAGATGAGGTTTACAGTCCTCCATGGTTTAACAAATTAATATAACTTTTTATCTTAATTATAGCTACAATATGGGTACTTAAAAGACGAGGTTTACAGTCCTCCATGTTTTAACAAATAAATATAGCATTTTGTCTTGATTGCAGCCACGATATGGTTGCTGGGGGGATGGGGATGGCAGTCCTCCATGGTTTAACAAGTAAAGGTAACATTTTATCTTTATTACAGACAGGTTCATTTTTTGAGGTGTTTTTTCCATTCTGCAGTTCTCCGGTCACTTCCCTCTGTCGACACTAGATGGAGGCAGAGTAACTTTAGAAGGAGGGCCTGTGACGGCCTTTTGTCCCTAAAATCATTGACTATGGACAAATATCTCTCTGATTAATCCGGTTTTTAGCTCACTTTCATCCTAAAATTACACCTGATTTATATGGGATCGGTTCAGTCTTTTTACATAGCTCTAATATATTTAGTACAATATGGTTAGAACCTAGTCCTTTACCTTACGTCTAAACTTGACCACTCAGACCTTATGTCTAAACTTAAGTTAATACTCTTTAATTAATGGACCATCATATCCTTCATTTAACTTTTAAACCTAACCATTTTATCTTTTGCCTAATCCTAAAATACTTATCATCTCACCTTTTAATTAACCCCTAAACCTAACCATGCAGACTCTATGCCTAAATTTAAATTAATAATAATCAATTATCAGACTATCTTGTCCTTAAATTAATCTCTAAACTTAACCACTCAGACCTTATGTCTAAAACTTAAGTTAATACTCTTTAATTAAGGGACCATCATATCCTTCATTTAACTTTTAAATCTGACCATTTTTATCTTTGCCTAATCCTAAAATACTTATCATCTCATCCTTTAACTAACCCCTAAACCTAAACATTCAGACGCTATACCTAAATTTAAATTAATATTTTAATTATCAGACTATCTTGTCCTTAAGTTAATCTCTAAACTTAACCACTCAGACCTTATGTCTAAACTTAAGTTAATACTCTTTAATTTATGGACCATCATATTCTTCATTTCACTTTTAAATCTATCATTTTATCTTTGACCTAATCCTAAAGTACTTATCATCTTATCCTTTAATTAACCCCTAAACCTAACCATTCAGACTCTATGCCTAAATTTAAATTAATATTTATCAATTATCAGAACACCTTGTCCTTAAGTTATTCTTTAAACTTAACCATTTAGACTTTATACCTAAATTTAAGCTAATATTAGACTATCTTATCCTTAAGTTAACCCCTAAACCTAACCACTTAGATTTTATACCTAAATTTAAGCTAATATTGTTCAATCATTAGACTATCATATCCGTGGATTAACCTCTAAACTTAACCATTCTGATTTCTTGCCTAATCCTAAAGTATTTCTCCATTAAAAATTATCTGACTCTCAAATCAAACAATTAAAATCCACTTATAGTACACTTTTTTCTAAATCTCTTAATTCAAATTGAATTTAAAAATGTAATTTGGTTGTTTCCTCAGTCGGATCTCGGTTTGCCATGACTAATAAGGAGAGGTGTGGTTCTTTCTGAGCAGGTCGTACTTGGACGCGGCGACGTTTGTTCGGGCTGGGCCCCCACCTGGTGTTGGGGACTTCATTTGGACTGGAATGGTACTTCCCTCAGTCGGTTCCGAGTCTAACATGGCTGGGTTGGGGGGTTGGTTCCGATCGGACTGAGCGGTATCCGGGTGCGACTAATGTTCTTTGGACCCGGTTGTCCCGGCTTGGTGAGACCCGATCTGAACTGGTGGGACACGTCACTGACACTTAGAGGTCCTTCATCTAATTTCCCTTAAATACATCTTCACAAATAGCTATCTGATCTTCAAACCAAACAATTAAAATCTATTGTGGTACACTCTTAGTTAAATATCAAATAATAGACCATCTTTAGTCTAACTTTAGACTATCTTGGTTCCCCAATTATATCTGACCTTCAAACCAAACAATTAAAATCTATTTATGGTACACTCTTAATTAAATATCAAATAATAGACCATCTTTAGTCTAACCTTAGACTATTTTGGCTCCCCAATTATACTAATTTACCCGGAATCTGACCATTAACCTTGACCATTCTGGTTCAACAAATATATATAACATTTTATCTTAATTACAGACAGATTCATTTTTTGAGGGTTCTTTTTGCATTCTACATTTTCTCCGGTCACTTCCCTCTGTCGACACTAGATGGAGGCAGAGTAACTATAGAAGGAGGGCCTGTGACGGCCTTTTATCCATAAAATCATTAACCATGGACAAATATCTCTCTAATTAATCCTATTTTTAGCTCACTTTCATCCTAAAATTACACCTGTTTTTTATTAAATCGATTCAGTCTTTTTACATAACTCGAATATATCTAATACAATATAATTAGAGCCTAATCCTTTACCTTACGTCTAAACTTAACCACTCAGACTTTATGTCTAAACTTAAGTTAATACTTTTCAATTAATGGACCATCATATCCTTCATTTAACCTTTAAATCTAACCATTTTTATTTTTTGCCTAATCCTAAAATATCTCCCCTAAAATATACATTTCCATAAAAAGCTTACTCCTTTTGGGTTTGGACAGATTACTGACCGTTCTTGGTGGCTAGTTTGACCACCCACTATGAACAACGCATTCCTTCTGTTTTATACAGACTTCCAACTGTTCATTATGGCTATTTTGACCATTCATAACAAAAAAGCGTACTCCTTCTGTTTTTATGCAGACTTCTAACTGTTCATTATGGCTATTTGACCATTCACTATAAACAACGCATTCCTTCTGTTTTATGCAGACTTCCAACTGTTCATTATGGCTAATTTGACCATTCACTACAAAAAAGCGTACTCCTTCTGTTTTTGTGCAGACTTCGAACCGTTCATTATGGCTATTTTGGACCATTCACTACAGAAAAGCCTACTCCTTCTGTTTTTATGCAGATTTCGAACCGTTCATTATGGCTATTTGACCATTCACTATAAACAGCGCATTCCTTATATTTTATGCAGACTTCCAACTGTTCATTATGGCTAGTTTGACCATTCACTACAAAAAAGCGTACTCCTTCTGTTTTTGTGCAGACTTCGAACCGTTCATTATGGCTATTTTGGACCATTCACTACAGAAAAGCCTACTCCTTCTGTTTTTATGCAGATTTCTAACCGTTCATTATGGCTATTTGACCATTCACTATAAACAGCGCATTCCTTCTGTTTTATGCAGACTTCCAACTGTTCATTATGGCTAGTTTGACCATTCACTACAGAAAAGCCTAATCCTTCTGTTTTTATGCAATGCAGACTTATAGCTGTTCATTATGGCTAGTTTGACCATTCACTACAAAAAAGCGTACTCCTTCTGTTTTTATGCAGACTTATAACTGTTCATTATGGCTAGTTTGACCATTCACTACAAAAAAGCGTACTCCTTCTGTTTTTGTGCAGACTTATAGCTGTTCATTATGGCTAGTTTGACCATTCATTACAAAAAAGCGTACTCCTGTGTTTATATACAGCCTAATCCTAAAACACTTACCATCTTATCCTTAACTTAACCTCTAAACCTAACCACTCAGACTCTATACCTAAATTTAAGCCGATATTCATCAATTATTAGACTATCTTATCCTTAACTTAACCTCTAAACTTAACCACTCAGACTTTGTGCCTAAACTTAAGTTGGTGCTCTTCAATTAATGGACCATCATGTCATTTGTTTGGCCCCCGGATCTAACCATTCTCAGGGAAGAATAATAATCCTCCATTTCATAGCAATAAATGTATCACCTTATCTTTAATCTTACTCCTAAACTTAACCACTCAGACTTTATGCCTTAACTTAAGTGAATAATCTTCCATTAATGGAACATCTTATCTTTTATTTAAACTTTAAATCTAACCACTTTATCTTATTGCCTAATCCTAAAATACTTCTCCATAAAAAATTATTTGACGTTCAATGCAAACAATTGTAATCAACTTATGTTACACTTTTCTCTATGGCTATCTGACTCTTAATTAGAACCACTAAAATTAACTAATGGTACACTCTGAACTAAATATCAAATAATAAGACCATCTTCAGTCTAACTGCAGACTATTTATTCTCTTGGAAGACCAATTTACCTTTTATCCAACCATTAACCTGGATCACTTTGACCCTTTGCCTAAATCTAAACCACATTCGCTCCCCACTTTTTCACTCTGACCTTTCTTTCAACCCCTTTCTGGTCGAGCCCCTTTGAGGATGACGAAAGGATACGGGCCATAAAGAAATTTTTCTTTCCGCCCCCTTTTCTAGTCGAGCCTCCTTTGGGATAACGAAAGGAAATGGGCCATAAACAGAGACGGCCAAAGCGGCAAGGGGAAGGCATCCGTCGGTAACCACCACTAACCTCCTTGTCTCTGTCCTTCAAGCTTTTATTACCCTGTCTACTTCACCCTTACACATTTATGACCCAGTCATGATGCTAAGATAGGGCATGAGCCGACACGTTCTCTAGTGCGCGTGCCTCTCCTTGGATCTCTGTATAACCATGAAGTCGTCGGGCGACATGGGGAGATCTGGTGGCCCTTAAACAAACCTAACCCTAACCCTAACCCCTAACCCTAACCCTAACCCCTAACCCTAACCCTAACCCTAAACCCTAACCCTAACCCTAAACTTGGAACAACCACACCCAGGGGACTCAACGACTTTTAGACGTATCCCCTCTGGATCCTCCCCTCTCCTCTGCCTACCTGTCCCGGGGATGATCTGACCTACTCCTCCTCCTTGGCCCATGGACCCCTAACACCTACAGACAAACACCCTCACAACACCCATCCACAGACCCCTAGGCCAGTGCAACCCAATCCAACACCGGAATCCAAAACCCTACTCCTAACCAAAACCTAACCCTAACCCTAACCCTAACCCTAACCCTAACCCCTAACCCTAACCCTAACCCCAACCCCTAACCCTAACCCTTAAGTTAATACTCTTCAATTAATGGACCATCATATCCTTCATTTAACTTTTAAATCTAACCATTTCCTCCTTCGCCAAATCTCTAAAAAAGGGGCTGCAACGGATCTGAAAAAAATGGATCCACATTCCGACACTTTTCTACGTCACAAAGACGTACTCCGCTTATTGGTCAACTCGCCACCTATCAGGGGAATGAGCCACGGCCACGTGCATTGCCAAACCTCTCATTCGCATATAGGCTATCGGCAGGCTAAATCAACCCCAGTCACATCTGTGTTTCTGCCTGCTCTTGCTAGGATGTCTAAGCCAGTTAAACGTTGTGCTGTTGTTGGCTGCAAGACTCGGAACAGGGGACTGCATGCAATGCCATCAGTGCAAAAAGAGAATAATCTGTGGCTAGACTTCATTTTCAAGGGACATGTGCCAGAAGAATTGATGCAGGTCTCCCTTGTAAAAGAGATCCATGATCTCAAGGGACCTATCTGTTTAAATAAAGGTTTGAAGACCCCGGCAGATTTCTGTGTGTGTGTTCCAAACATTTTACCACGGACATGTTTATGAACTTCTCTCAAGTCCAACACGGATATGCCTCCAAACTAATGCTACACCCGGGATCAATACCAACCATCCGGGACCAGGCCAGTGAGGACACATCCAATTCTGAAGCTGTACGTTTTTATTTAGCGGTGTTTTTCCTGATAAAGCTATCTCTAGCTTGTAGTATGTAGCATGTAGCATGTAGCTTCGCCGTATCAATGTCGCCTCAACCCCAACTAGTAATCGGTTAGGTGTTTATATGTTCTTGTAACATTTTATTTTGTACGCTCCGCAGTCTTTGCTTTGTCTTTTATTTTAATTATCAGGCATTTGCGAACATGTTCAGACTGCCGTAATGGCGATCTGTGTGAAGGCTGTAAGCCACGCCTAGCCTAGCCGATAACACAAGTATTTATTCTCCTATGTATTAGTATTTTGTATCCTCTAAAAAATCATATTGAGTAAGTTATAATAACAAACGTAATCTTCTGGAGGTAAGTGCCGTTTTTTCCAGCGTTATGTAAAAGCTTTTGCATGTTTACTTGTTTGCGCACATGAATATAAATGGGGGTGTGTTAGGATACAACACTGTATGTATGTATGCGAGGGGACACACACCACGAGTAAAACGGAGCTAAAGCCCTGGTATGTTGTTGTTGACGACATGCATATTCTAATCTAAACCACTTTTTTTGTTGTGCTTTTTTTAACATTGCACAGGCTACGTGGCCAACTTGATGGACCTCATCTTCGACCAAGTCTTTGTGGACCCTGCACCATTATGAGCAACCTGACAGGGAGGAGGTCATCGCCGGGTATGCTACACGGTTCAATTTGGCTGCTGTCTGAACCCAACATAGACATTTCACGGATCAGAGGACAACGCAGGCCGGAATCACCACTCTGATCCTGATTCAAATAACCGTTGATTTTGACAATAAAGTTCCGAGTTGATATCAAATGTGTCGTGATTATTCATGTTTGGATGGGTAAAGAATATTCTGATTTCAAAAGCATAAGGTTGTGTGTGGACTTGTTGTCGTACACATGGGTGTGTTTTGCCATTGCTGTGTAGTATATAATAGTACATGTACAATGACAGAATGAAAGATTGCATAAAGCCATATACACCAGTATTTATTTCCATGAACAATATTAGCATTCGTATTACAATTTCAGTCAAAACCAAATCCAGGATGGTCCACCACACAGGTTACAGAGTCCTCATGTTCCTGCATCCGTCTTTACACCTAGTGTGATAAACATATATTGAATGACATGTGAAAAATGTATTCTCTAAACAGACAACTTAGTGAAGCTAATGTTACGTGTGGTATCTCCATGCAGCACATGCTCCGGTTCAGAAGGCATCGTGGCGCAAGTTGCACATGTACCCCTTTAGAAAGAAGTCAATAACTGAGCTTTTAAAACACATGAAACACATAATGCTGACAACTGAGGTGTTGGAGTTATACTTTTTATCACCCTAAGTTATTGAACTTTCCAACGGTTGTTGCACGATGTTGGAAGAAAAGGACTGTAAACTATTAAACGCAATGAGGCCTTTGTATATATGCTGAAAATATGAATGTCTCCCTTTATAAATATATATATGTATCGCTGTGTTTGCGTTACAAACTCTAAGTTACAAACTGTACACATTGCATTCTTGCTAATTAGCCAAAATATGAATGGAATAAGTAGCAAGCATCGTAACAGAGTAAGAATAAATAGGGACAACAGCTTGTCAACTAACCATTCAGAAACGTCCTGCTGCAACCGAGATGTTTGCACCTCCACCAAAACCTCCGCTGCTTCAGTTTCTGGATCAAATTGATAATATGCTTGAACACATGCATTGCTCTGAGATGACATGTGTATTCCACACTCGTAATCACAGCAAGCATGGTAACGTGACTCTCGCCGGCTCTTCTGCTGGGGGCGTGGTCAGCTGCTGCTCAGAATTTTCATAGGCAGGTTTGGAATAAAGCGAAAATGAGCGAAACGAGGCATGGCTAAAAAATGATCTGTTTGGTATTTTGAAAAATAAAATGTATAAATATACCTTATATAGGTATGGTCATACACTATATCATTTAAATATAGCATGATAGGTCACCTTTAAGCTTGAAGGACAGAGACAGGGAGGCTAGCTGTGGTTACGGCGGACACCTCCCCTTGCCGCAATGGCTGTATCTGTTTATGGCCAATTTCCATTCGTCACCCCGAAGGGTTCGTTCCAAAAAAGGGGTAGGAAGGAAAGGTCAGAGTGAAAAAGTGGGGAGATAATGTGGTTTAGATTTAGGCAAAAAGCCAGAATGGTCAAGGTTAATGGTCAGATTAAGGGTAAACTGGTATTATTAGGGAACCAAAATAGTCCACAGTTAGACTAAAGATGGTCTATTATTTGATATTTAATTAAGAGTGTACCATAAGTGGATTTTAATTGTTTGATTTGAAGGTCAGATAGCCATTTGTGAAGATGTATTTAAGGGAAATTAAATGAAAGACCTCTCAGTGTCAGTAACGCATCCCACCAGTTCAGATAGGGTCTCACCAAGCCGGGAGAACCGGGTCCAAAGAACATTAGCTGCACCAGGACACCGCTCAATCCGGTCAGAACCAACTCCCCCACCCAGTCATGTTAGACTCGGAACTGACTGAGGGAATTACCATTCCAGTCCAAATAAAGTCCCCAAAACCAGGTGGGGGCCCAGTCCAAACAAACGTCGCCTTGTCAAAGTACCACCTGTTCAGAAAGAACCACACCTCTCCTTATCAGTCATGGTAGACCGAGGTCTGACTGAGGAAACAACCAAATTACATTTCTAAATTCAATTCGAATTAAGAGATTTAGAGAAAAGTGTACCATAAGTGCATTTTAATTGTTTGATTTGAGAGTAACCCTAACCCCTAACCCTAACCCCTAACCCTAAACCCTAACCCTAACCCCAACCATTAAAATGCGTTAATTTTTGTATCATTAATTAATCTTAATTAACGCGTTAAATTCCCGGCCCTAATATATATATAACTGATAAAGTAGAAGAAAACAACTATTTGATTCTACTTTTCATTTTTGAATATGAATTATACAATATTAATATTAAATATATTAAAATGAAAACCCATTGCAATGTGATGCTATTCCTATAGAGCTGCATGCTTCTGCCTTTCTGCAGGAGTTCCCTGTAGCTTTGACAATAAATATCATAGAAATCCGGATATTTAAAAAGATATGTTTAGCACAGTTAACAATCTTTCAAAGTGAACATTTTCCTGCGTGAGTTTGAGGTGATAGTGAATCAAAAATGGTTTTATCATTATGCCTCTATTATTATGCATCACATCAGTCTACGGCTCTGTGCATATCCCTGAAGATAGATAATCCTATTCTCATTGTGTTAACCATGTATAAATCCAAAATAAGAAAAGTCTCAGAGGAATATATGCCCCTTTCACACCAAAAACCAGTTCGGTTCTAGCTCCGTGCTGGTGCTTGGTTGGCTCGGAGCCCGGTGGCAGTTGGGTACCTATTATGGCGCTTTTCCACTGCAGGGCCTCGTACGGTATAGTTAGGCCTTGATAGGCCAGGCTCAATTTATGCTGCGTTTCCATTACAGTTTAGTAGTTGGGGCAGTAACTATAGTAACGCAGTGTAGGGGGAGCCGTGACGGCGTCTTCAATGCGAAACACAAAACCAACATCAGCCGTTAGCTGTTAGCACTCAGAGCTCACAGCTCCTCATATCTGTTCAGAAACTAGACAAAAGTTAAACAAGTCCAAACCACAGACTGTCTGTGTCATGGCGAATACAGTCACTGCTTTATTTATGTCTGTAGGCCGTTGCTGTGACTGTGGACAGTCGGAGCATATATAACGTTAGCTTAGCCAAGCTCTATTTAGAAAACACGCATTTTTAAAGGGTTTTTCACCTGCCGTCTGTCTGCAGACTTGTCAAAGCATTAATTCATGGTTTTTACTAACCGGTATCAGTATGTTGTTACTTCGGCATCATTTTGAAACGTGTATTACAATTAAGGAGCTACATTCATGATGTCGACGTTTAAGCCACTACGTATATTGTACAAATCATCAACAATGGTGGCCTACTAGGAGCTGACGGAGCCGTACTTAATGTTGCTCCTATACTTACGAAGCCAAATTGAATTGAAGAACCACCTGTAACGGCAAAAACTCCCTATGAGTTAGCCGCTGAGAGGCTAAAATCTGCTCTTTGCTGTGACGCGTTCCATGTAAGAGTCTGTAGTCATTTGTAGCCCATGGTGTTTAATAAAGACGAAAACCAACAATGTACAACTTCAGACCTGAAGCGCCAACCAGAAGTCCATTAATTCCTATGGAAATCTCCGTGATATCCGATGTGCCTGTGAAACAATTATTGAATCACATAATCAGGATTTCAAGATGGCGCCTGTGTCGGCATGCCGCTCCCTCAGCTCTCTGCCTTTAGCTATCCTGTTTTTGTTTTATGTTTGTCAGAATGTCCCTGCTCTGCTTGTCTATGATCGCCAAGCTCTCCTCCACCTCAGACACTCACTTGAGTTTATACTGCTGCCCAAACCTATATCTGGCAACCGTAAATCGACTCCCCCCCTCTACTGTCAGATATAACCACCTATCTGCGCCGGTTGCTCTGCATCCTCAATGATTGTACTCGCGCTTGTAGGCGTGCAGAGAGAAAATGGAAAAAGGATAAACTTCATGTCTCCTTAGAAATTCTTCGCGCTTGCCTTTCCGATTACCAGACGGCAGTCAAAGCAGCCAAACCAGAGTATATTTCTCTGTTCATCTCCAAAAACAGCCATAAACCTCAAGTTCTTTTTAATGTCCTTAATTCGATCATTAATCCTTGTGATGCTTCTCCAATTGTGCCATCAACTACTCTCTGCGATACATTTCTTACATTTTTTATCGAAAAAGTATCTGCTGTTAGGCTAGCCTATACTAGTGCTACCCCAGATCCTGCTCCCTTTCTGTGCCCTGCTGTCCTCGACTATTTTGAGCCTGGATCCCTCTCTTCTCTCTCGGAAGTAGTCAAGCACCTGCGGCCGACAAACTGCACCTCAGACAGCTTTCCCTCTCGCTTCCTTAGAGATCTTTTTGAATCAGTTGGAGCAAGTGTTTTATTGCTTGTAAACACCTCTCTTAGCTCAGGATGTGTCCCAGCAGCCTTCAAACATGCCGTGGTTATACCACTACTTAAAAAGAAAAATCTCGATCCCTCCATTCTCGCAAATGTCAGGCCCATCTACCAGCTACCCTTTTTATCTAAAGCCCTGGAGCGAGTAGTCTACGCCCAGCTGCAGTCGTTTTTAACCACGCATGGCATCCATTGAAAAATGTCAGTCTGGCTTCAAACCTATGCATAGTCCTGAAACAGCCCTTTGAAGAGTTTAATGATCTGCTCCTAGCCGCCGACTCAGGCAGCCCAGCTGTCTTGGTGCTGTTAGATTTAATTGCTGCCTTTGACACTGTGGATCATAGTATCCTGTTGTCACGGCTTGAACAGTCCGCAGGCATTACAGGCTCTGCTCTTGCATGGTTCAGGTCTTATTTGACGGACCGTAGCTTCTCAGTGCAGCTAGGTGCTCTCTCCTCTGCCAAAGCTCCTCTTACCTGTGGGGTTCCCCAAGGCTCGATTCTGGGCCCCATCCTTTTTCTATTGTACATACTGCCCCTAGGTTCAATTCTCACAAAACATAATATCCCCTTCCATTGTTACGCTGATGATGTACAGATCTATCTGCCTCTCAATCAAAATGCCAACTCACTACAGCAGCTGAAGGACTGCTTAACAGAGATTACATCCTGGCTGAGCCTAAACTTCCTCACCCTCAATGAGAGCAAGACCGAGGTCATCTTTTTTGGACCCCAACCAACAGCCTCCCCGGTTGATACTCTGGGCTCCCTCAGTAAAAACATCCTCCCCTCTGTCATGAACCTTGGAGTGACCTTCAACAGCGCCTTTACATTTGATAAGCAGGTTAGCACAGTAGTCAAGACCTGCTTTTTCAAAATACGACTATTGGCTAAGACCAAGTCGTTTTTATCTTTTAAAGACCTAGAAAGGGTTATTAACGCCTTTGTTACCTCGAGACTGGATTACTGCAACGCTCTGTATGTGGGTATGGACCCTGGGGTTTTTTAAATCAAAACTTAAAACTGACTTTTTCTCTCTGGCTTTTGTTTAATTATTTATTTATTCATTTATTTATTCATTTTAATATTTCTAACATAACATTTCATAAAGTATTTTTAAAATAGTTTATACATTATTCGAATATAGGAATAGTAGATAAGATAACTTAAAATATAGTACCTTATATTTCATCTTGTTTCCCTTTAGACCCTTGCGGTTTATTCTTAAAAACCCTTACCCTTACCCACCCCCCATTTCCCCTCTGCTGGTCTATGGCCTTGTAGAGGGTAACGGGGTACAGAGTCGTTTAGATAAGCGGGGGAGTGCATCTGACGAAGAGATAGGTTGTTGTGATCCCTCTCTCTGTTTCTTATCCTATATCTAATAGAACTGCTCGGGTCTTGATAGATTGGGGAAGTCCATGAGATCTTTCTAGAGGGTTATCAAGAATAACTTTTATCCAATGACCTCTCCCTTCTCTGTCTGTGTCTGTGTATTCTCTTGTTCCGAATAACCCAGCCAAATCTTTGTTCTCGTTTTGTATCTATATCTACGCCGGGATCCGGAGTCGAGGCTGATCCTCTTGCTGTAGTCCTGTGTCTTGGATCCTCTATCCTGAGTTCTGGATTAAGTGGTGGACTTCGGGTCGTGGCTGAACCTGTCTCTGCGGTCCTGCCTTGGGTCTCGTCATGCTGCTTCCCTGATGGCTTCCTCAGGATTGTAGCTGACATCCTCGTGGATTCATCTTCTTATTACAGACACATGCATTTCCTAACATTCGGTCTATATGCTGTAAAATGTATTCAAATGTATCACGTCTGTCCGTCCTGGGAGAGGGATCCCTTCTCTGTTGCTCTCCCTGAGGTTTCTCCCATGTTCCCCTCAAACTGTGGGTTTTCTCTGGAAGGTTTTTCTTGTACGATGTGAGGGTCTAAGGACAGAGGGTCTAAGGACAGAGGGTCTAATGACAGAGGGTCAAAGTAAAGAGGGTCTAAGGACATGTCACATCTGTACAAACTGTGAAGACCACTGAGACAAATGTAACATTTGTGATATTGGGCTATATAAAGATTGATTGATTGATTGATTGATTGATTGACACACTCATTTTGCCATTTTCAATTTATTGTATAGAAGTGTGGGGCAACACGTATATGAGCAACATAAAGCCATTGTCAATATTACAGAAAAGGGCAGTAAGAATAATACATAAACCTGATTCAAGAGAACACACCAACAGACTGTTTTTTAAGTCAGGACTCTTGAAACTCAAAGAGATAGCTGAGCTGCAGACATATTATTAATATTTACAACAGTTGTTTGTTTTTGGATCAGACAAGGAAGACCACAGAAGGAAATTCAACTTTAAGCATCCTTATGCAAGGACTACTCTTAAGCAAATGTGTATTTCGCTGGTTGGTGTAAAATTGTGGAATCCTCAAAAGTATTTAAAGAATTGTATTTGTATTTTTCAGTTAAAGAAATTGTATAAATGAAGAAAGATGGGACGATATGAAGGTCCTGTACTCTGGTCCTGCATTGCTAAATATTGGTGATGTATTTGATTTGATATCTGTTCTTTATTTGCAGGTCCCATTGTTATTGTTATTGTTATTGTTGTTATTGTTATTATTGTTATTATTATGGTTATTATTATTATGCGCCGCTTTCCACCTTCTTCTCCAGTATGACTCAGGTGAGGGTGTACTGTTATGTTTGTCAGTGAACATTTCTTTTTTATTAGGAAGGGCAGACCATCTATTTGTATTTATTTGTTTTTTGAGGGTTCAGGACTCATAATGCTGACTCAGGTCAGGGTTCAGGACTCATAATGCTGACTCAGGTCAGGTTCAGGACTCATAATGCTGACTCAGGTCAGGGTTCAGGACTCATAATGCTGACTCAGGTCAGAGTTCAGGACTCATAATGCTGACTCAGGTCAGGGTTCAGGACTCATAGTGCTGACTCAGGTCAGGGTTCAGGACTCATAATGCTGACTCAGGTCAGGTTCAGGACTCATAATGCTGACTCAGGTAAGGGTTCAGGACTCATAATGCTGACTCAGGTCAGGGTTCAGGACTCATAATGCTGACTCAGGTCAGGGTTCAGGACTCATAGTGCTGACTCAGGTCAGGGTTCAGGACTCATAATGCTGACTCAGGTCAGGTTCAGGACTCATAATGCTGACTCAGGTCAGGGTTCAGGACTCATAATGCTGACTCAGGTCAAGGTTCAGGACTCATAATGCTGACTCAGGTCAGGATTCAGGACTCATAATGCTGACTCAGGTCAGAGTTCAGGACTCATAATGCTGACTCAGGTCAGGGTTTAAGACTCATAACGCTGACTCAGGTCAGGGTTCAGGACTCATCATGCTGACTCAGGTCAGGGTTCAGAACTCATAATTCTGACTCAGGTCAGGACTCATAATGCTGACTCAGGTCAGGGTTCAGGACTCATAATGCTGACGCATGTCAGGGTTTAAGACTCATAACGCTGAGTCTTGTTGAGGACTCCTTCGCTCTGTATCTCATCTCACATGTTTAGCCCCTCAGGTGAACTGTTGGATGACCAGCTCCTTCAGGGTAGCGGGGTCGTAGTTCAGGGCAGGGGATTGGTCCTGCAGGCCCTGCAGCTCGTCCTGCAGGCGGGCCCCGGGCAGCCCCAGCCGGTAGCTCAGGTCCATCAGGAGGCGCAGCAGCGCCGCCCGGTGGCTCCGCAGGCCGCAGCGCCGGGCAACTGGCAGCGCCCTCTGAGCCGCATCCAACGCCTCCTGATGCTGCTGCAGGTCACAGTGACAGACAGCCAGGGCGCAGAGTGTTGGCAGGCGGAGGGCGGGACTCTGCCAACACTGCAACTTCTCCTGCAACACACACACTTTACAACTATGAAAACATTAAGAGCAGTATAACTCAACTCAGTTTGTTCCACATGTATGGAGCATAATAACTGCACTTCTCCATGTTTAGTTCTCACATGGGACCGAAAGCAGACCAGAAGACCTGAGAGATATGGTTCTGGGGACAGAAATCAGACCTGAGGGTTCTGGTTCTGGGGACAGAAAACAGACCTGAGGGTTCTGGTTCTGGGGACAGAAATCAGACCTGAGGGTTCTGGTTCTGGGGACAAAAAGCAGACCTGAGGGTTCTGGTTCTGAGGACAAAAAGCAGACCTGAGGGTTAATCTTGTAATAAACCTTTGTACCTGCAGCGCTAACACGTCTTCTAGCTGCCTCAGCGCCGGGCTGAACTGCCCCCCCCGCAGCAGCACCAGTGCCCCCCGCTGCTCGGCGTCCGTGAAGAAGGCAGCGAACAGAGGCGAGCGGCGGACGCAGCGCGTCGAGAAGAGTTTGGCCAGGTAGTCCTGCAGGGCGAGGCGGCGCTGCAACAGCACGGTGGCGCAGAAGTTCCCGCTCAGGAGTTTGGGGGGGGGCGACACGTCTTCCAGCGCCGAGTCGAACTCCTGCAGGAGGAGGCGCTGCAGCCGCAGGAAGTCGGAGTAACGGCGCTCCACGGATACACGGCGGGAATCAAAACTGCCCGACAACATCACCACCACCTCATACACCTGCACGCATCGTCTCACATCAGGAACACCCACAATACATGTACAAATAGAAATAATACATGAAATAAAAACAGATAATAGGATCATTTTACTTTTACATATTTGATATCTCTATGGCACTCCTGTAACTTAACCAGACCAAAATAAATTAATGAATACATTTTTTAAAGAATTTTTAAATAATAATAATGAATGAATAAAATAAGTAAATAAAATATATTAAATATATATTATTTGTTATTGAAGTAAAAAATAAAAATTACTTCATCTCATCCTGCATTAATTGCACATTGGTGTCCAACATAATCTATTTTATTTGAATTGTTGTATTTGTTTTATTGTTCATGCCTTATATTATTATATATAAATATAACTTATATGTTACATTGTTGGTGTCACAAACGAGCTGAGGACCAAAATGCAGAACACGGGAAACCAGAGATAGTCGGTAACCAGCTTTATTAGAGTCTATAGGCTGGTAGGAGACAACACGGCAGATAGTAGGCAAAGGGCTGGTCGGGGACAGGCGAGGGTTCCAGGAGACAGCAGGACGGGAGTCGTAGGCACAGAACGGGTCAGGGAGCAGGCGAGGCAGGCTGGTCAGGGACAGGCAGGGTCGAAACCGGGAGAGCAATCTGAGGAGTAGTGCGGGAAAGACAAGCATGCTGCGAAGTACGATCTGGCACTGAGGTGAAGGTGAAGTGGGCCTAAATACTAATGGAGCTGATGGGTGTAACAGAGTGAGAGAGAGACAGGGTGTGACTACCAGGTGACTAAGGAATGATAATGCAGAAAATAGGTGAGTGAGAAAGCAGACTGTGACAGAACCCCCCCCTTAATGGACGGCTCCAGACGTCTAAACAATACTAAAAAAACCAACAAAAGAGACCCAAGAAAAAAAAACCCTACAGATACCGGGTGGAAGGTGGAGGTATGGGAAAGGTTAGTACTCGTCTGAGACCGCTCTCTCGGCCTCTCCCTCCTGGAAATCCTCGTCCTCCTCGCCCGATGACGACTCCCCCTCCTCCTCGACGAAGCCTCTGGTCCGTAGCGGACGAGTACTCCCTGGCTTAACGCCTGGTCGAGCGTGGGTCCTAGACGGCTGCTCCGGGTAACGCAGGTGGAAGTCTCGGATGAGCTGAGGGTTGAGGATATGACGAGCCGGGACCCACTGCCTCTCCTCAGGACCATAGCCCTCCCAGTCCACCAAATATTGAACCCCTCTTCCTCTGAGACGGGAACGGAGTAAACGACGAAGGGTGTAGGTAGGGCCCCCATCGATCATCCTAGGGGGTGGTGGTGGAGGGGCGGCGGAAACCATAGGGCTCTCCGGACAGGTTTAATCCTAGAGACGTGGAAGGTGGGATGGATTTTCATGTTCCGGGGCAAACTCAGTCGAACTGCTGCAGGATTAATGACCTTGACAATCTCGAAGGGTCCAATAAACCTGGGCGCTAACTTCTTAGACTCCACCCGAAGGGGAATGTTCTGGGTGGAAAGCCACACCCTCTGGCCTACCTGGTACACAGGTGCCTTGGTTCGTCGGCGGTTCGCTGATGTGGCGTACCGGTTAGCAGACTGAAGCAGAGTTGTACGAGCCTGCCTCCAAGTCCTCCGACAACGTCGGATGAAAGCCTGGACAGACGGACAGGTAACCTCCTTCTCCAATGCAGAGAACAATGGGGGTTGAAAACCGTATGCACACTGAAAAGGGGAAAGACCAGTAGCGGAACTGATGAGGGTGTTGTGGGCATACTCCACCCACAGGAGTTGTTTTGACCAGGTCGTGGGATGATCGGAAGCCATGCAGCGGAGAGTGGTCTCCATCTCCTGATTCTTCCGTTCGGACTGGCCATTGGCCTGTGGGTGGAAACCGGAGGTGAGACTAACCGTCGCCCCGATGAGCTCACAAAACTCCCTCCAAAACACAGAGGTGAATTGGGGCCCCCGGTCGGAAACCACATCAGTCGCCAGTCCGTGAATGCGAAACACGTGGAGCAGAATCAGTTCTGCCGTCTCCTTAGCTGACGGGATCTTAGGCAGGGGTATGAAATGAGCCATCTTACTAAACCGATCTACCACCGTCAAGATGGCAGTATGTCCGTGGGACGGTGGTAGACCAGTCACAAAGTCCAATGAAATATGTGACCAAGGGCGACGTGGGACCGGTAATGGATGAAGGAGGCCAGCTGGCGCTTGGTGAGATGGTTTGTGCCGATTGCACACAGGACAGGCGTTCACAAACTCCCGGGTGTCAGCCTCCAGCGTGGCCCACCAGAACCGTTGTAGGACCATCCCCTTGGTACGTTGAATTCCAGGGTGGCAGGAAAGTCTGGAGCTATGAGCCCACTGAAGCACCTCAGCCCTCAAAACCTGAGGCACAAACAAGCGGTTAAGAGGACAAGAACTAGGACCGGGTTGGTCCACCAAAGCGGTCTTAACCCTCTCCTCAATCTCCCAAGCGAGGACGCCGATCACTCGAGTAGCAGGAAGAATGGTGTCCGGAATACCCCGGGTGTCTCCCTCCCTCCCGAACTGCCGGGACAAAGCGTCGGCCTTCACGTTGCGGGAGCCCGGGCGGTAGGAGAGAAAAAAATTAAACCGGGTGAAAAATAACGACCACCTGGCTTGCCGAGAATTCAGTCTCTGTGCCGACCTGATGTATTCCAGGTTCTTATGGTCGGTCCATACCTGAAATGGTTGTTCTGTCCCCTCAAGCCAGTGTCGCCACTCCTCCAACGCCAACTTGACTGCTAGAAGCTCTCGATTCCCCACGTCATAGTTTCTCTCCGCCGGACTCAATCTCCTCGAAAAGAAAGCACAGGGGTGGAGCTTCTGGTTCTCACCAGAACGTTGCGACAGGATGGCCCCCACCCCTACGTCAGAAGCATCCACCTCCACCACCAACTGACCAGCGGTGTCTGGTACTTGAAGGATAGGAGCTGACGTAAACCGGCCCTTGAGGTCCTGAAAAGCCTCCTCGGCTGCAGGGGACCATCGGAACGTCACCTTGGATGAGGTCAGGGCGGTGAGCGGGGCGGCCACGGTGCTGTAGCCACGGATGAACCGTCTGTAAAAGTTGGCGAATCCCAGGAAACGCTGCAGCTCCTTCCGGGAATCAGGGACCCGCCACGAGGTAACTGCTGAGACCTTAGAAGGATCCATCTCCACACTTCCTTGACCCACGATGTAGCCAAGAAAGGCGACCGAAGAAGTGTGAAACTCGCACTTCTCCGTCTTGACGAACAGTGAGTTCTCCAGAAGTCTCTGGAGGACTGTCTGGACATGATGGACGTGCTCCTTGAGGTTCTTAGAAAAAATCAAGATGTCGTCCAGATAGACAAAAACATAACGATCCAACATGTCTCGGAGTACGTCGTTCACCAACGCCTGGAAAACTGCAGGGGCGTTGGTAAGTCCAAATGGCATCACCAGGTACTCGTAATGTCCCGAAGAGGTGTTGAAGGCGGTCTTCCATTCGTCCCCCTCCCGGATTCGTACCAGGTGATAAGCGTTTCTTAGATCCAGCTTAGTGAAGATTGTAGCCCCCTGTAGTAACTCAAATGCTGACGAGATGAGTGGCAAGGGATAACGATTCTTCACCGTGACGTCGTTCAGACCCCGATAGTCAATGCAGGGTCTCAGGGTCTTGTCCTTCTTCGCCACAAAAAAAAAACCCTGCTCCTGCGGGTGATGTGGAAAGACGAATAATTCCCGCAGCCAGAGAGTCATTGACGTAGGTCTCCATGGCCTTCCTCTCCGGTGCCGAAAGCGAGTACAACCGGGCCTTGGGTGGGACTGCGCCTGGATGTAGCTCAATGGCGCAGTCATAGGGCCGATGAGGTGGGAGAGATGTCGCCTTAGCCTTGCTAAACACCTCCTTAAAGTCCAAATACTCCGCCGGAACCCCTGTGACATCCGGAACCAGGTTCATATCCACAGATAGTTGAGGTGCGGCGGCCTGCTTGAGACAAACCTGATGACAGGAAGAACTCCAACCTAGGATGGACCCAGTTGCCCAGTCAATGTTCGGGTTGTGGCGGCGGAGCCACGGATAACCCAAAATCAGAGGGATTTGGGGGGACCGTAGCACATGAAACCGGATTGTCTCATGGTGGTTCCCCGACATGAGCATACGGACCGGTGTCGTCTGGTGTGTCACTGTTCCCAGCAGGTGACCATCCAAAGCATTAGCCGGTACCGGCTGGAGCAGCCGAACCTGTTGGATGCCCAGCTGTCGTGCGAGCTCCTCGTCAATGATGCTAACATCTGATCCGGAGTCGATAAAAACAGCCAGAGCCTGAGATTTGCCTGTCAGGAGGAGTCGAGCATGGCACAAGGGTCTTAGATTGGGGATCAGCTCAGAGGTTTGGCCCACCAGTATACTCCCCATTACTGATGAGCTCTGTCTTTTACCTCTTCGACGTACTTCCCTCTCCTCAGTGGTAAGACTGGTACGACCCACTTGCATGGGCTCGACCTCGTACCGTGAGTCAGAGTAGAAGTGGGAACTCTCCGCCGAACCCGGAAGTCGAAATCTCCCGGAAACCGGAAGTTGTTGTCGCGAGCAGCGGCCCGCCGCTCGCGTCTGTTGCTCTCCTCTCCGAGTCTGGATTCGTCCGTCAATCCGAGAGGTGAGCTCTATCAACCCATCCAAGGAAGCAGGGAGATCATAGGAAACCAGCTCATCTCTCATATAATCCGCTAATCCTCTCAGATATGCGTCACACTGCGCCGGCTCATTCCAGCTGCTGCGACGGCTGCTGGTGCGGAAGTCAATAGCGTAATCCACCACCGTGCCGGAACCCTGGCACAAACTCAGCAGGCCTCCAGCAGCGTCGGGACCCAGACGAACGGGACCGAACACCTTCCGCATCTCCGCGGAAAAGGCAGCAAACGAGGCGCAGGCTGGTGTCTGCTGCTCCCACTCAGCAGTTCCCCATAAACGTGCTCTCCCCGTCAGATGATTAACGGGAGAAAGCTACACGAGCCGCCTCGGAGGCGAAGGTGTGTGGCTGCAGTGAAAACAATATGGAACAGTTTGTGAGAAAAGGCCTGCATCCCTCCGGCTCACCAGCGTAGCGTTCCGGCGTTCCCACACGAGGCTCCGGAGCGTATCCCGTCGACCCAGGGGCTGGAGCGAGCATCGGAGCTGCGGGCGGAGGGACGGTAGCAGCCATGGTAGCGGCTAGCTGTTGTACGGTGGCGGCCATCTGTTGCATCTGGGAGGTAAGGTAAGCCAGCGTTTGTCCCTGGGTTGAGGTTGCCTGGTGGGTCTCGATAGCTAAGGTAGCTATTGTGACCTCCTGTCTTTGGATGGCATCCTCAACCCTCTCAAAGCGGTCTCTAGGAGACCCGGTGTTTGCTTGGTCCATTTCTGGCCAGATCGTTCTGTCACAAACGAGCTGAGGACCAAAATGCAGAACACGGGAAACCAGAGATAGTCGGTAACCAGCTTTATTAGAGTCTATAGGCTGGTAGGAGACAACACGGCAGATAGTAGGCAAAGGGCTGGTCGGGGACAGGCGAGGGTTCCAGGAGACAGCAGGACGGGAGTCGTAGGCACAGAACGGGTCAGGGAGCAGGCGAGGCAGGCTGGTCAGGGACAGGCAGGGTCGAAACCGGGAGAGCAATCTGAGGAGTAGTGCGGGAAAGACAAGCATGCTGCGAAGTACGATCTGGCACTGAGGTGAAGGTGAAGTGGGCCTAAATACTAATGGAGCTGATGGGTGTAACAGAGTGAGAGAGAGACAGGGTGTGACTACCAGGTGACTAAGGAATGATAATGCAGAAAATAGGTGAGTGAGAAAGCAGACTGTGACAGTTGGTGGAGCTCAGGTTAGGGTAACCCAATGAAAATATTATTAAAAAAATAAATATAAATAAGTCACCACGTATTTGGACAGCTGGTTCTCAACAACTCGAGTGGACGGGATCTCAAACAGCAGGAGGACCGGATGCTCGCTCTTCTTCTCTGATGACAATTTCTGCTGCAGCTGCTTCGTTGTGAGAGCTACACACACACACACCCACACACACACACACACACACACACACACACACACACACATACCATGTATACATCACTTCTTACATTGACTTACATGCATTTCCTGGAGACTTACCCTAACCCTAACCCTAACCAACACATGCCTAACCCTAACCCTAAACCTAACCCTAACCAAGTCTTCACCCTAAAAGTAATGATTCCTCTTATGGGGACCTCCATTTTGTCCCCATAACGAGTCCCCACACGTGACTGTGTAAACAGATTTAGGTTCCCACAAGTATAGTAATGCTAGGCCACACACACACACACACACACACACACACACACACGCACACACACACAGATATATATATAAACAGTGGGTGTTGTTTATGGGACTACAAAATAATATCTCAGTTTTAATAAGTTTTAAGAGTAATAATAACCTTTTATATCATTTAGTTTAGCATCTAATTTATCTATTTTATGCTGGGTGAAGAAAAACACCACGGTGCATTCAGGGACAGTACGGTAAATATATGAATAATGCTGGGTGAAGAAAAACACCACGGTGCATTCAGGGACAGTACGGTAAATATATTAATAATGCTTGGTGAAGAAAACACCATGGTGCGTTCAGGGACAGTACGGTAAATATATTAATAATGTTGGGTGAAGAAAACACCATGGTGTGTTCAGGGACAGTACGGTATAATGATTGTATATAAAGTACCAGAAGCTGCAGACATCAGGTTGGTTTCTGCCATCTCACATCAGCTGCGTACAAAACACCAGAGGAATATTACATATTAATACGTGATATAAGAGAATATAATATAAAATGTCTTATTGTCAGTGAAACAAACGCTCACCTTCCTGCAGCTCAGCGTGCTGAAGGAATTATTATCAAACACATATAAAGTACATTAAATCTATTTTCCAGAGTGTGACGGACGGGCAGAAAGCAGGAAGCTGCAGCAGAGAAAAGAGGAAGTGAAAGTGAGGCTGTTTTATGACACGGGAGGAACAGGCGGGTGGAGTTAACCTCCTCTAAGTTAAAGACACACCAACACAATAAATACTGATTATTTTTACTCATGATTATTTGAAGTCTCTGGGAGTCGTTCAGCAGGAAGCTGAAAACGGCCCTGCTGATGTTCAGGTGGATATATCAAATTATATCAATCAGCCATCGATCATATATCAAGTCAAATTATAGCAAGTCAAATTATGAGGAAAAAGTTAATTTTGATTAAAAGAGAAAGTCACATTTTGAGAAAAACCTATAAAAAAAAGAATAAACGAACCAAAGGAATTTAAATCGATGAAGCAGATTCACACTTCCAGTATTACTATACTATTATGTTTACATATAGACAAAAGTATTGGGCCACCTACACATTACACCCACAGGAGCTTTTATGACATCCCATTCTAGATTCTTACGGTACGTCCACACAGCAGCTTTGAAAAAATCTTGAAAATCTTGGAGTCTGAAAGCTTGGGGATTTTTTGCGAGCAACGCGACCAACAACCAATCACATGAATCTCCCGCCCCCGACATACAAAGCAATATATATATATATATATAAACTCCCCAAACCTACCAGTTTGACCCACTGTCTCTGCCACCTCCCTCCATGCCTGGTTGCTCCGGTTTGTATCCCGGTAAATAGTTCTGGTCATAAAGAACCGGGTGATTTGCTACCGTAATTTCTCGTTTGGAATATGAGGAAATGAACTGCGGTCTGGCTCTCCCAGCATACACGTGGTTTGATTGGCTAGCGCTTGAACTGTCAGATTTGCATAAACGGGATTTGATTGGCTGACGCTTCCAGCTCAGCTTCAAAAGTTGAACATTGCTCAACTTTTGAATCCTGGAAATCCTGGAAATCTTCGCTTCGCTCCCCCACAATGCAGTTCGGTGAAAAGTGAGGCAAAGTGACATCATCCCCATTCAAAGTCAATAGGAAGAGAAGCATTGGAAGCGTTGGAAGATTTGTTTAAAGCTGCTGTGTGGACGTATCGTTAGGCATTCATGTGAATGCCCTTTGCAGCTTTAACAGCTTCCACTCTTCAGGGAAGGCGTTCTAAAAGATGTTGGCGTGTCTCTGTGTGACGGCCATGGGTTGGAGTTCAATCGGTTCAGGTCAAGTTCTTCCACCAAACTCATCCACCAGGCCTTCATGGATCTGCTTTGTGAGACTCAGTCATGCTGGAAGAAAAAGGTTCTTCTTCCCCAAACTGTTTCCACAAAGTAGGAAGCATGGAATTGTCCAAAATGAATTGGTAAGATGAAGCATGAAGAATCACTTCACTGGAGCTAAGGGGCCGAGGCCAACCCCAGAAAAACAACCATAGCATTATCCCTCCTCCACCAAACGTTACAGTTGGCACAACGCAGTCAGGCAGGTCACGTTCTCCTGGCATTCAACAAACCCAGACTCATCAGACTGATAGAGAAGCGTGATTGGTCCACAGAACACGTTTCCTCTGCTCCAGAGTCCAAAGGCAGCTTTACACCCCTCCATCCGACGCTTGGCATTGTGCTCGGTGATGTAAGGCTTGCATTGTGCGACAATACCACTTACAGTTGATGGTGGAATATCTAGGAGAGAAAAAGAAGAAATGAACTGACATCCTGTTTCAGAACCAATCTTCAGAACGAGCCTTTCTTTCAGAGATGTTTGTAAAGGCAGACTATGGTGTTTTATTTGATACACCTGTGGCAATGGGACTGAATTCAATGATTCAGAGGGGTGTCCCAATACATTTGTCTATATAGTGTATATATATAAAATAATAAAGTGCTACAACACTGTCATCCTGCTGGTAATCCACCATTTTTAAAAGACGTAATCCAATTACTAATTATGTACGTAACTGTACGGGAATACTGTCACCTTATTATGTATACTGATTGTTCTGGAGCATAGAAACCATTAATATATGAGTGTATGTGTGTGTGTGTGTGTGTGTGTGTGTGTGTGTGTGTGTGTGTGTGTGTGTGTGTGTGTGTGGTGTGTGTGTGTGTGTGTGTGTGTGTGTGTGTTGATCGTGCTTGGTGGGCGCTCCATCCTCCCAGAGGTCAGGGTGTGTTCAGGGTTTGAGGAAATGTCTGTGTGCAGTGTGCGTGTGTGTGTGTGTGTGTGTGTGTGTGTGTGTGTGTGTGTGTGGTGTGTGTGTGTGTGTGTGTGTGTGTGTGTGTGTGTGTGTGTGTGTGTGTGTGTGTGTGTGTTTGTGTGTGTTGTGTGTGTGTGTGTGTGGTGTGTGTGTGTGTGTGTGTGTGTGTGTGTGTGTGTGTGTGTGTGGGAGCAGTGGGCAGCTATTACACAGCGTCCGAGAAGCAATGGGAGTGAGGGGTGGGGGATGTCCGGTGCCTTGCTCAAGGGCACAAGGACAGGGCAGGAGGTGAACTGGGACCTCACCAAGTAGCAGTCCACACTCCATATTTTAGGTCTGTCTGAGGGCTTGAACCGAGGACCCTACGGCTCACAGCCCAAGCCCCTACTGACTGAGACCCTATTGCTGTTCTTCTTCTACAGGTCTATCCCTGTGCAGCGCGGTGATGGCTCTGGTGTTTGGAGAATGCCGGTGTGTTGAATAGCAGGAAGTGACTCTCTGCTTCCTGTCCAATAGGAGCACTTCCCTGCTGGCCTGGAGCTGCAGAAACATGGACGCTCTGATGCTGCTGCTGGTCCTGCTCGCCTCCCGCTGTAAGTACATCAACTAAAAGTATTTTATTCGGAGAGAAGACAGATTCAGCAGATCTCTGTGAAGGAGAGAAACCCTCACTCACTGCTGCTTGTGTGTACAGATGTATCCCAAGGTTAGCAGCACGTAATGCATCAGGAGCATATTCAAACATTACATGTCAGAAAACTTTAATATAACTAATATTGGGGGTTCTTCATGGTGATATCAGGAACAGCTAAAGACGTTATATGTTATATGATTATGAACATGTTATACAGCATTTTAAATTCTGTACCGAAGATAAAATACTAAGACTTCTCATTTATTCTGAAATCTGCTTTTATTTCTTTATAATTTAAAATCATTGAAGTTTCTCTTTTTCTCGATACACTTTTTATCAAACAGGAGAATCTGAGACATGTTAGGGGGTACAATCTATACCTAAAATATAATAAGATCAAAACACTTATTACTGACGTCGGCTGATAAACTATTTAGTGTTTGTTTAATGTTGGTCTTTATGAAAAGTAACATCTGTATACTGGTAACTAGATGGAGAAGAGATACACAAATATATAAAGGATAGTCAAATTAAAATAAAATAATAGTATATTATTTTATAAAAAATAATTAAAAGGGAAAAAAAAGAATAATAATAAATAAAGAATTGATCATTATAATGTATTTATTAATAATATCAATAATAATTAGACCGGGATGATTGCATCACTATTATAATAAATGATATCATGTATATATACTGCAGAATATTAACTTATATTAACTATATATAATATATATATATTTATTATATACCTTTTTCTGAATAAACCTTGTTCGTCGTCTGCTGAGCAGTTCATTCTAATATCTTACAGTTATTATTAAAGTGTATCTGAATGATTTAGAATGTGTTCAGAGAGAGTGTGTGACAGAGTCCACCTCACACCTGCGTCAACAGGAAGTGCGTTAATGAGCACAGAGTCCAGCACTTCCTGTTCATTGTTTCTGCTGTCCGTCAGACAGGAAGTACGACAGCAGAGCACTTCCTGTCAGAGGCTCAGCCAACATCTTCACCCAAACGTCTCTCGACTCTCTGAGCGGCTGAGACACACTTTAAACACTGAGTGATAATAATAACAACAATAATAACAACAACAACAACAACAACAATACTGATAGCAATAGTGGCAGCGGCTCAGTCTGGGACTTGGTCTTGGAACGTAGAGTCGCCGGTTCACGTCCTGATCGGACCAAAACAAATATATGGCACCTGACCTCAAAACGTCCCTTGACGCTGGATGACTGGCAGCCTCTCTGCTCTGCACCTCCCCTCTGTGTGTGTGTGTGTGTGTGTGTGTGTGTGTGTGTGTGTGTGTGTGTGTGTGTGTGTGTGTGTGTGTGTGTGTGTGTGTGTGTGTGTGTGTGTGTGTGTGGTGATGTTATAGTGAAGTTAGTTATACCATAGAGTTATATGTAGTATCACTATAGTGAAGTTAGTTATACCATAGAGTTATATGTAGTATCACTATAGTGAAGTTAGTAATACCATAGAGTTATATGTAGTATCACTATAGGGAAGTTAGTAATACCATAGAGTTATATGTAGTATCACTATAGTGAAGTTAGTTATACCATAGAGTTATATGTAGTATCACTATAGTGAAGTTAGTTATACCATAGAGTTATATGTAGTATCACTATAGTGAAGTTAGTTATACCATAGAGTTATATGTAGTATCACTATAGTGAAGTTAGTTATACCATAGAGTTATATGTAGTGTCACTATAGTGAAGTTAGTAATATTAGAAGCTGCTGGGAGTCCCAGCAGCTTCTACTGAAGCCAGTCCACAACTCCGGGGACTTCCGGCCGGGGACTCCGGGCGGCAGTATACGCCGTGAAGTGGTTTGCGGCCTGCCAGTAAACCCAAAGCAGAAGAAGAAGAAGTGACGTCAGTGGCTTCAGTTGCCTAATCCTCCCCCAGGGACTACTCCGGTGTGAACACGATCTGTACTTAGTTCATCAGAACTAAGTACTAAGTTCTCATGAACCTTTGTGGGAAAAGTACTGCGGTGTGAATGCGCCTATAGAGTTATATGTAGTATCACTATAGTGTTTCCTGTAGTATTTCTATGGTTTTTCGGAACACACTATAGAAAATTACTATAGTAATACTATAGAGTTGGCTATGGTGATCTTATAGTATATCTATAGTTAATTAGATTTAATAATGATGTAGTCATCCCTATAGTAAGTATTGTAACAACAAATAAAAGTTAGCAAGCAGAGCAGTTTCAATTTGAAAGACAGGGACTTTATTAACAAAATATAATACTTTGTTCACAGAATATGAATACGAATAACTTAAATGTAAAAATGACAAGAACAATTTCAGGCCCGAAACAGAAATGGTTGGGCAATGAAATTAAGGTGTGAAAAAGTGTCCCAACCCCTATATATATTTCACATGCATATACTTACAACCCATGCCTCTCTACCAAGTCAGAGATGCAAACTTTGTTCATCAAATATTTCTGTAGATTTCTTCTTAAGTAGATCAGTTAGGCCATTCAGAAGAACTGGTTCTTGTGTAGGCTGAACAAAACAATAAGATAAGCACAGCACAAAGTCAAGTTCTGGCCTGTGTGATTGTTTGAAACACAATTTAACAAGCATGGTAAATGTATACCTGAGTTTGACAGACTTCTCTTAGGACAGGCTGAAGATCCGGTGGTTCAGAAAAAAGAACTTGGAATCTGTCAAAGTTGCTGATGTTCTCACTTCTATCAATATCTATAAACTCTTGGAAGTCTGTGTTGTTTTTCTTTTTCAAGGGAGACCTGCAGCAGTAGGTTCCACAAGAAGACATAAAAACATAAACAACAGAACAACAGAAGGACATCATACAGCAAAATGTACAGGGATTACACTTTACATATCTAACCACATGTACAGGTACCAACAGCACCTGGTTGAGTAGCATCCAACCGAGCTTTAAAAACATGTAGTGGTACTCGCTTGGTAATTTTCCATTCTTTTGCAGACTGTTCCAAGTTAGTGGAGCTGCACCTCTAAAAGCTTTCTTCCCTAAGACAGTCCTAGCACTTGGCTCATTTAATAAAACCACAGCATGCGATCTCAGGCAGTAAGTACTTTCAATTCGCAGAGAGATCAGGGAGCAGATATAAGATGCTAGTTTATCCAACATGGCTTTGTAAATGAAAAACCATCCAGGAGATGGTTTGTGCTTTGGACACTGTAGATTTTTCTTCTAATTTCCTTTCCATTCTTAAATGAAATTGCAAGGACTTTAACAGATTCCTGCTGCTCATTCCCGCTTCCTGTAATTATAAGAAAAAGACAAATTCATCCTGATGTTGACTAATCATATTATGCCAGATTAAATGAAATGCCATCATCTATCATCTTCTAGTTAAACCCATTAATACACACCTTATATAAGTTATAAGCAGTATGGTAATTTTGAGTTAATTAACTTCACCCATAAAGACAACTTCTAGAGAAGCACAGGGTAATTCTACTCAGCCTCCAGTGGCGTTTTCTCCTGGAGGCTGGGTATTTCTTTATATTTTGTATTTGTATTAAAAAACATCTCTCCGCTGTTGTCAGTGAGTATTTTACAAAGACTGAAACAGCGCCCCTCTTAATTAATGTGTGGTGAAAATTGCATGTTATACTCACTGTATACTACACACGCAGTGCGCTGTGTCAGGGACATGTTAAAGGAAAGCCCGCCGGCCCTTCCCACTGACCAATCAAATCATCGGAAGGGAAGGCCTGACGGTGCCATGCGTGACGCTCATAGATGTATAATAAGAACTGAGCATAGAGCATGCGCAGTTGAGTTGCCCCCCGAGCTCCCACTCTCAGATGCACGTTCATAATGACGAGGAAAATAATAAATATATGACAGATGGAATATTAAATTAAACAGATTATATGAATGTAAAATGTACAATGTGATTTTATTCCATGAGAAACTATGGAGCAGAGAGTTCTCTGCCAGCCAGAGGTGATTTGTTGTACAGAGTTATTGCAGTGGGCAGGAAAAAAACACCTTGCATTTAGCTGCTACAGTGTCAGTGATGTTTGTGTGTACTGCTGTGTCCCTTCACAGCATGAGGCTCTTCATCAGGATTTGAATACTGTACATCTTTCATGAGCTCAAACTGATTTCAACCCTGACAAACTGAACTCATGAGGTTTACAGAGTCGGAGACACATCCTCTGAACTCTCCATGTGATCAACATGTCGGGGGTGTGATGGAGTCTGTCTGGAGACTAAGCCTCTGGTGAACAGAGCATATTTCAGATCAGAGTCGCTCTCTACATATTTCAGTGGTTACTGACATTTCACACAACAACTTTATCCTTGTTTTTCAGACACATCTTCTGCGTCCACCATCTTTTATTCCTACACACATGAACCCTCAAGCACCGGCTACACCGCTAAGAGTCCCTCCATCACCGTCACTGAAGAGCGACTATCTGAAGCAGGAGGAACCCACTCGACAACTGGACAGGTCACCGCCTCAGACGTCCACAGCTTAATAACTGACAGAGATTCAATATTTGGGGACCGTGTCTCCAAACCAGAAACAGGGGTGACGGTTACAGCAGACTCCAGTCCTAATACATCAGCTCCAACATCTGTTCCAACATCTGTAGACGACAAATCTAAACCAGAAACAGGGGCGACGGTTACAGCAGACTCCAGTCCTAATACATCAGCTCCAACATCTGTTCCAACATCTGTAGATGACAAATCTAAACCAGAAACAGGGACGACGGTTACAGCAGACTCCAGTCCTAATACATCAGCTTCAACATCTGTTCCAACATCTGTATACGACAAATCTAAACCAGAAACAGGGACGACGGTTACAGCAGACTCCAGTCCTAATACATCAGCTCCAACATCTGTTCCAACATCTGTATACGACAAATCTAAACCAGAAACAGGGACGACGGTTACAGCAGACTCCAGTCCTAATACATCAGCTCCAACATCTGATCCAACATCTGTAGATGACAAATCTAAACAAGAAACAGGGACGACGGTTACAGCAGACTCCAGTCCTAATACATCAGCTCTAACATCTGTTCCAACATCTGTATACGACAAATCTAAACCAGAAACAGGGACGACGGTTACAGCAGACTCCAGTCCTAATACATCAGCTCCAACATCTGTTCCAACATCTGTAGATGACAAATCTAAACCAGAAACAGGGACGACGGTTACAGCAGACTCCAGTCCTAATACATCAGCTCCAACATCTGTTCCAACATCTGTAGATGACAAATCTAAACAAGAAACAGGGACGACGGTTACAGCAGACTCCAGTCCTAATACATCAGCTCCAACATCTGTTCCAACATCTGTAGATGACAAATCTAAACCAGAAACAGGGACGACGGTTACAGCAGACTCCAGTCCTAATACATCAGCTCCAACATCTGTTCCAACATCTGTAGACGACATATCTAAACCAGAAACAGGGACGACGGTTACAGCAGATTCCAGTCCTAATACATCAGCTCCAACATCTGTTCCAACATCTGTAGATGACGAATCTAAACCAGAAACAGGGACGACGGTTACAGCAGACTCCAGTCCTAATACATCAGCTCCAACATCTGTTCCAACATCTGTAGACGACAAATCTAAACCAGAAACAGGGACGACGGTTACAGCAGACTCCAGTCCTAATACATCAGCTCCAACATCTGTTCCAACATCTGTAGATGACAAATCTAAACCAGAAACAGGGACGACGGTTACAGCAGACTCCAGTCCTAATACATCAGCTCCAACATCTGTTCCAACATCTGTAGACGACAAATCTAAACCAGAAACAGGGACGACGCTTAGCGCAGACTCCAGTCCTGATGCCTCAGCTTCAGGCACAGATCCTTCAGTTCTAAACAGCACCCGCATTCTCTCCTCAAGTCCGTCTGAGTTTGAGACAGACATATGGCAGAGTTCATCAGCTAGAAATGCTCTTCAGCTTTGGACAGAAGCAGAGACTATATCGGAGAACCAAGAAGTTTCAACCTTGAACACCGTCTCTGACTGCAATGATCCTGAATCTGAAGCTGCAGCTGTGACTCTGGTTCCCTCCACAGGTTCCTCCACAGGTCTCTCCACAGGTCCCACCACAGGTCCCTCCACAGGTTCCTCCACAGGTTCCTCCACAGGTCCCTCCACAGGTCCCTCCACAGGTTCCTCATCAGGTTCCTCCACAGGTCTCTCCACAGGTCCCTCCACAGGTCCCTCCACAGGTCCCTCCACAGGTCCCTCCACAGGTTCCTCATCAGGTTCCTCCACAGGTCTCTCCACAGGTTCCTCCACAGGTTCCTCCACAGGTTCCTCCGAAGGTTCCTCATCAGGTTCCTCCACAGGTTCCTCCAGAACCTCCAGAGACTCTGACACCACTGATTCTCTGGGCACCTCCAACGTTACCTCTGGAGGCATCCCCGATGTTACCGTAACCTCCAAGGTCACTTCGGATGTTATTTTTGCTTCATCTGCGGTTTCTATCACTGAATCAAACAAACTCTATGCAACACATTCAACACCACCTGTATCCTCCGCTGCCACGCCTCTTCCAAAGACAGCTTGCGTACCAACGTCCGTCATGGAGACGCTTCCACCATCCACCCCTCAAACTCTGTCCATTTCCAAAACTTCTCTTGGTGTTCCTCTGTCGCAGCCGACACTCTCTACCATTCACCAGAAAATCTCAGCAAGCACCGACACTGAAGGTGCTCTTCCTACATCCGGGGGGGGGATCACCACCACAAGTCCAACAAACTCACCTGTGACCACCGCCAAACCGACTACCAGTCCAGTAACCACTGCCAAACCCACTACCAGACCAGTAACCACCAGGAAACCCACTAACTCACCTGTAATAACCACCTATCCCATTACCACACCTGTAACCACCAACAAACCCACACCTGTGACCACCACCTATCCCATTACCACACCTGTAACCGAGACCTATCCCACAACCACACCTGTAACCACTACCAAACCCACCACCACACTTGTAACTGCCACCAAACCCACTAACAGACCTGTAACTGCCACCAAGCCCACTACCACACCTGTGACCACCACCTATCCCACTTCCACACCTGTAACAACCACCAAACCGACTACCATACCTGTGAACACCACCAAACCAACAGCCACACCTGTAACCACCAACACACCCATAACCACACATGCAACCACCACCAAACCAACAGCCACACCTGTAACAGCCACCAAACCCACTACCACATCTGTTACAACCACCAAATCCACTACCACACCTGCAACCACCACCAAACTGACAGCCACACCTATAAGCACCACAAAAACCACCACCACACCAGTAACCACCGCCAAACCCACTACAACACCAGGAACCACCACCAAACCCACTAACATACCTGTAACGACCAACAAACCCACTACCACACCTGTGACCACCACCAAACCAACTACCACACCTATGCCAACCACCACCAAACCAACAGCCACACCTGTAACCACCAACACACCCATAACCACACCTTCAACCACCACCAAACCAACAGCCACACCTGTAAGCACCATCAAACCCACTACCACACCAGTAACGACCACCAAATCCAGTACCACACCTGTGACCACCACCAAACCAACAGCCACATCTATAAGCACCACCAAACCCACCACCACACCTGCAACCACCACCAAACTCTCTACAACACCAGTAACCACCATCAAACCCACTACCACACCAGTAACGACCACCAAATCCAGTACCACACCTGTGACCACCACCAAACCAACAGCCACATCTATAAGCACCACCAAACCCACCACCACACCTGCAACCACCACCAAACTCTCTACAACACCAGTAACCACCATCAAACCCACTACCACACCTGTAAGCACCACCAAACCAACTACCACAACAGTCACATCCATGACACAACCCAGCACCAGTTCAGCGATTGCAGCTCCAACCAGAGCTACCACAGCTTCTCCTCCGACTGCGACCACAGCTGTAAGTACTCAGGCTGCTCTCTTACGCTGCTTAGAGGGGAAAGGGTCAGTGTATGTTTTGTTCATTGGATTTTCTTTTCACAAATGGATATTCAAAAACAAAAAACGACTGGATATTTGATTTTCGTTTTCAAATTGAAAAACCAAAATTGAAATACAATACGTTTTTCTTTATCATGGTCAAAATGGATTTACTAAACCTAAAAAAAGGGATGATTTTCATTTTATGCTTCTCAAAACAAAAAATAAAATCACTAGAAAACAGAAACAAAAAAACCCCCAGTTTTTTCATATTCTGCTACCGGAAGATGTCTTTCAAAATAAGAGCGCAGATGAGAACGGTCAATCCGTGTATCTACGGTCCATTTGTTTTCACAACGAAAACAGCCAGGACACATATTGAGCCCAGATAATGGATGTTATTGAGGGCTGGAAATATAATAGGCCTGTGTCTAAAATGGACAACATTGTTAGGAGATTTCAACTATACAGCGATCACTGCGGTCGCTCAGCCGTCTCTCTAAATTGACTTTGATTGAAGTTAATAACAATATTGATATTATATAGATATATAGATATAGCATATTTGATGCAGTCTTTCTGAACACTTTTAAAATAAAATACTGCAAATTAAGAATATTTGTAATAGTGCCTTATCCCTCTATGGCATGACTTTTTATTTTGGGAGGAAAAACAATGTTTCACCATGTGTTTTAGGAGCTTAGGGGTCAATGATATTATATCAATTATAAAATGTGACCCCCCCACACCCCTCAACCAGGCGTTGGTTTTGTTGCCTCAGGGCAACAATGTGCTACGAGGGTATTGAAACACCAAGGACTTCTACAATTCAGAAGAAATAGAAAAAACAACTCTATATGAATTCAAAAGGTTTTCTTTTAGTGTGTGTGTGTGTGTGTGTGTGTGTGTGTGTGTGTGTGTGTGTGTGTGTGTGTGTGTGTGTGTGTGTGTGTGTGTGTGTGTGTGTGTGTGTGTGTGTGTGTGTGTGTGTGTGTGTGTGGTGTGTGTGTGTGTGTGTGTGTGTGTGTGTGTGTGTGTGGATGTGTGTGTGGATGTGTGTGTGTGTGTGTATGTGTGTGTGGATGTGTGTTATTCTTTTCTAAATAACACACTGTTATTTACTCAACAATAACACACAATTATCCTTGTTTTTATTTATTCGTTTAATTCTATAATCTTGGGCTTTTTAGCCGTAAATAAAGTCACCGGAAACAGACGTAGGCCTATAAGGGACATTTCGAGCAATACACACCACCAACCCACTGAACAGATTCCCCAATATCCTCAGCTTGAAGCTCGTTGATTGGATGTTTTAGTCGCAATGCATGTTGGGATATGGTGTTTATGCGATATGAAATCCGAAAACATTTAAAAAATAAAAGTGTTCTTGCTTTTCTCTTTGAAAGTCATCACATAACGGCATTGTAACACACGGTTCGGCTGCATTAAATATTATATATCTGCCGTAGTTCTCTATTCATAGAGCCCTGATGAGAAGACTTCTGGACAAACAGGAGAATTACCGCCAAAACTGAATACTTGACATGGATCATAAATATATCAGCAATTAAACAACATCTTGCATTTCCTTTCACAAAATACGTCTCCTTGCAGAATCATCACTAATTCAGCTGACTTTTACATTTGAACCAATTGGTAGATAGGTTATATTTACACCATAACGGTGCACAGCTGATAGAAAAGGACTTGTAGTTTTTAAAGATATTACTGATTTTCTCGGAATATAAGAATGTAAATACTGAGTTGAGAGAATAGTCAGGGGATTTGGGTGATGGGAGACACATCTATGGAATCACATTTTCAATAGCTTACCATTAAATGACGGATATGCCTTTCTGTCTGTGATGTTTTACAAACCAGATATTAATGTGTTGAAGTAAAACATGAGAGATAATATAGCAATATGCTGTAAAAATTATGTAAAATCATGAATAAAACTACACATCTTCAGATGTTATACATAAGTGTCCTACACTAATAATACAAAGTTATTATTAGTATGCTGTGTGTACCTTGTGTCACCGCCTAGTGGTTAAAGCACGTTATTGAATTATTTTTGTTGAATAATGTTATTTGATGAAAACAATATTAAGAGTACATCCTTTCATAGGGGGGAAGTAGAAGGTCTGTGAGAGAAATATAGAATATAAAAAATCAAGAAGATACTGTAAGTGATCTCTGCAATAAAACAGTTTAGTGAGGATAAAGATATTAATATGAGGATGTGCAAAACAGACAAACTAATTAACCTTTATTTAAACATTAAATAACACTTTAGATTAAGGTCTACTTTCAAATAAGAAAAAAGCTTTGGGGGTATCTATCTACAGATAAATATTAAGCCTGACAAAGTACTTAATGTCAAATATATTGCTTTCCTGCAATGTTAACTATGTTGAGGCTCTTATTTTAACTGACATTATACACATTAATTATACTCTCATGCAGATAGAATAAGAAATGTGCAGAATGACAGTTTAATGCTGGAGGTACACACACTGATAGATGTCTTGTAATGCGCTGTTGAGGAACCTGTGACCCAAGTGTTTCATTCATTGCATAACTACACCGTAGTTGTGTTTATGATATGTCAATAAACCTTAGAACATCTTGAAGTCTTGAAAGGGATGTGAGAAATAGCCATTATATACAGTCTTTAATGAACTATTAGTAGAGAATAACGAGTCATTAATATACTTTATAGAGATCTGCAGATACATGTTTAGTCTTCTCACCAACTATCAAATATCTCTCCTGATTGTTGGCACAATCACCTTCCCTGAATGTGACTCAGGTGGAACTAAAGTCTGATTTAAGGGTTGTTTATATTTCACATCATTAATCACAATCTGCAAAGTAATTCAAATAAATGTAGTGGAGTAAAAATACCAGGTTCACCTCTGAACTGTGGAGTGGAATTACAAAGTAACAATGAGCCGTCATGTGGATATATATTAATGCTGCGCATTATGGATACAAGTGATTGTCACCCATTTAGTAATTACATGTTTTACATTTATACACACCAATGTGTTTCGTATCGCCTAAACCTCCAGGGCTGTACACATTTAATACTGTCAATTTCTAATTTTGGGAAAAACCAAAACGTCTTTTAAAACTACAATTCCCAGTAGAGACGTGCCATAGAGAACATGTTGCGAAACACAATAGCCAGCATGTGTAGTTCTGGGGGGGGGGCGTTCGAGTCCAGTTTTGAAAAGTCTGCCGTGGTTTCGTTCCATTTCAAAGAGCTTGACGCTGCACGTAACCTTGGCGCACTGCCACTCCAACATCCAATCCCAGAGCTTGAAGATTAATCACGGGGTTTGTCAACGGGACTGTAGTCCCAAACGATAGCTGGGGATTATGGGTAGTGTAGTGTCTTCGGCCATCCTAAACTGATGATCATATCGCATTAACAACACCACATCTGGCGTCACAGAGATCTGAGGAAGTACAGAAACTCGTAACTCTGGATTTGTTTTAATGTTTGAGGTGCAATAAACGACACAGCAGCTTTTTGGCATGTTAAAACTATTATTTTCTGCCTTGCTCATGAGAGTAACAGCTGGCGAAATGATAGCCTCGCCTACTGATTTCAAATGTGTGCTCTAAAATGATATTTATAAATGACTATTATCATTTTTATAAGCAAAATAATAAATGGCAAAGATATGTAGAAAATAAACGTATTTGAAAAACGTTCATAAGAAACGTAACGTGGGAGAAAATACGTTTCTCGCTAAACGTGATTGAGAATGCAGTTTAGTTCTGTGGGAACGTCATTTTTAGGAGACAGGGTTGCGGGAGGGGACATTGACAGAGGATTACTCAAAAGGTACACAGTAAGTACTTCATAGTACTTGTTGTGGGAGTAGTTTCACTAGTAGCCTACTGAGTCCAACAGGATCGATCTCACGAATAACTATTGGCAGAAAAAATAATAACAAACTCGAGAGACGGCTGAGCGACCGCAGTAATCGCTGTATAGTTGAAATCTCCTAACAATGTTGTCCATTTTAGACACAGGCCTATTATATTTCCAGCCCTCAATAACATCCATTATCTGGGCTCAATATGTGTCCTGGCTGTTTTCGTTGTGAAAACAAATGGACCGTAGATACACGGATTGACCGTTCTCATCTGCGCTCTTATTTTGAAAGACATCTTCCGGTAGCAGAATATGAAAAAACTGGGGGTTTTTTTGTTTCTGTTTTCTAGTGATTTTATTTTTTGTTTTGAGAAGTATAAAATGAAAATCATCCCTTTTTTTAGGTTTAGTAAATCCATTTTTGACCATGATAAAGAAAAACGTATTGTATTTCAATTTTGGTTTTTCAATTTGAAAACGAAAATCAAATATCCAGTCGTTTTTTGTTTTTGAATATCCATTTGTGAAAAGAAAATCCAATGACCAAAACATACACTGACCGGAAAGGCATTAAAACCATTTTAAAAACAGAAATGTTAATGGATATAACTCAATGGCAGCTCTGTACGCATATAAGCTGTTAGCTGTTCCTTAATTGGCTATGAAATGTTCAATCATCTATGAGGAAACAAACTCAGAAGAGCAAGAATCCTGCAGAGACATTAGCTTCAGTTAAGACTAACCTTTTTAATTGTGGCTACTAGAATGACCGACAGTTCAATTTGTTTACTCAAGCGTCAAATTGTGTGACATGTTCTCTCGTAAGCTAATCAGCGGTGAGGATCTCAGCCTGCCATCACTGACGTTGAATCAGAAAACCAAAACAGCAGCCGTTAGCTGTTGGCCCTCAGAGCACACAGCTCCTCATATCTGTTCAGAAACTGGAGAAAAGTTATACATGAACAAACCACAGACTGTCTGTGGCATGGCGAATACAGTCGCTGCTTTATTGATGTCTGTGTGGCGTTGTTGTGAGTTTGGACGGAGCAGCTACAACGTTAGCTTAGCCTGATCGATCCAATCTCCATTCAGAAAAACAAGCATTTTAAAAGTGTTTCCTCTGCCGTCTTGTACGGTCTTGCACACTTATTTTGGCATCATTTTGAAACGTGTATTACAATTAAATCACGGTAAAATGTGTTCATTTTGATATAGTTGGTATCTACCATAGTATAAGCCCCGCCTCCTCACCACTGCGTCTTGTTTGAATGACGCGACTAAACACAGCTGACAGCCGCGGTGAAACTTGAGCGATTGGAGCGATGCAGTTAGAGCGATGCGGTTAGAGCGATGCTAATGGTGTGAACGCATCATTAGTGTTCGTCAGTATATCTGAAATGACTAGGATAGATATGTTAGCTAGCTGGTTGACAGCAAGGAGTCATGTGATCACATTGTTAAAATAAGCCAATAAATAATTTTAGGTACATTTCCAACAACAGTGACAGTTGGCCGACTAAAAAATTAACATCAAGAAATCAGAAGAAAGAAAAAAAAATAATAATACATTTGTTTTAATGTAGTCATTATTATTACTATTATTCTTATTGTTGTATTTTAATCTTTTATTTTAAATTGTTTATTCGAACGGGGACAATGCACATTGATGAACACTTTAAACAAATAATGCTTCAAATGTAAATATGCCGGATTTTAGCTTTGAGCTCATTTCCATCCGTAGTCCGTCACATACAACATTTAATATGACATTTATATAATATATAAATAATATATAAACATATCAAAAATAAATACAGGATATACAGAAAGAGCAAGAGCAGCATATACAAGCATTTAAGACATGGCAGTACAATATAGCAGCTACGACATATCAAGTGCAAGAGGAGATACCCCTGTGTTAAAGTGCATTTAGTGGTGATTGCACGTCTGTTTGTTTCTCAATTTTGATCAATGAATTAGTTACTAAGTGAGTAGTCTCAGCTATGGTGATGTCACTTCTTGTTTCAGGTGTCCCGCTGCTCAGTCAACTTCTCCAACATCAGCTGGAGCTCCGGTGCTGTGTCAGTATCCTTCAGCACCCCTGGACCCTCCTGTAGCTTCAGCCTGATCACCGGGGAGCCCCTCCGACCCACTCCCTGCAACCCAGACCAGGGGGGCTTCACCTGCCGGGTCACAGGTCTGAGACCCGGGACCCGGTACCGGGTAACGGTGATCTCAGAGCAGGACGGAGAGAGGGGCAGCACGACGGTGCGCACAGGTAACATAACATTATTTATAATATTATTATAAATAATATACCTGACTTATCAGTTTAAAAATCCTTATGAACTTTATATCAGTTCACATACACAGCCATTATTGCCCTGTATTTCTATATAGATATATTATGATATTCTATATATTTGATCTAATGTCCCCCTGCAGCGCCTCTTCCTGTGCAGAAGCTGATGGTCCGTCATGCTGATGAAACCGCACTGAGCGTCCTGTGGAGCCCCCCCCCCGGGGAGTGGGACGGCTTCACGGTCGTCCTCCGACAGGCTGACCCCCATCAGATGGACCCTTTCCTCCCTCAGGTGGCCCCCTCCCTCCGTCAGGTGGCCCCCTCCCTCCCTCAGGTGGCCCCCGCCCCAATGGAGGTGTGGAGGTTCCTCCCCCGGGAGGCCAAAGAATTTACCTTTACCACCCTGACCTCAGGAGAGCTGTACACCGTCACCGTGACGACCAACAGTGGCAACCTGAGCAGCTCAGCCTCCGTCAGAGCATACACCCGTACGTAGCGCACACTCTGATATATTGTTAGCGCTCTGATAAATTGTTAGCACTCTGATATATTGTTAGCACTCTGATATTTTGTTAGCACTCTGATAGCATGGTGCAGTCAGCTGACCCCCGCTGTGTGTCCTCAGGTCCGGCTCAGGTCTCTCGGCTGCTGCTGGGAGTTCAGAGCAGCACCGACAGCCTGCAGGCCAGCTGGCAGCGAGCCTCCGGAGTGCTGGACTCGTACCGCGTTCTGCTGGTCAGCGACAGCAGCGTCATCAAGAATGAGAGCGTGGCGGCAGACGCCACCAGCACCACCTTCCACCTCCTGAGGCCCGGCGCCCTCTACAGGGCGGTTCTGACCACCATCAGGGCCGGACTCAGCTCCAGGCAGATGGTCGCAGAGGGACACACCAGTGAGCATAATCTCAGTCCAAAGTGTGCCAAGATTTTGGAGTTATTATATTTAGTTTTTTTAAGTTAGACCATCTGGTATCGCACATTTTACTGCGTTCCCTCAGTAATGGAAACTGAATGAAATATAATATGAGCACAGGAGGGAGAATAATTGTTCACGTTTGTTGCAGTGGGATCAAATACTTATTTCACACAGTTAAATCCAAATCTCTAAATAACCCCAATGAACAGTAAAAATCCACCACACCTTGAACTTTATGTTATGATATGTCTTTGCCCTCTGCTGTGCGTTGTACTTTTTATTGTATGTTTATTGTATGTTGAATTGTATGGAACAAGCTGTCATACTCTGCACTGAACACAAATTCCACCAGCCTGGCTGTGTGGTCATTAAAGATTCTAATCTAATCTAAATACATTTTTATCTTTTATATAATGTGAATTTCTTACTCTCACTGTTAAAATAAACCTACCATTAAAATTATAGATTGTTAATGTATTTGTAAGTGGGCAAACATACCAAATCTGGAAGGGATCAAATACTTATTTCCTCCACTGTTGATCAGAAAAAAATTAACTTAAATGCGGCTCCGATATTAAATATAATATTAGCACATGAGGGATGAATAATTCTTCTTGAATAATGGTTAAGAGCAGCCAGAGGATTTAAACAGATCCAAATCTCCCCCCCAGTGCCGGCTGCAGTGGCCGAGGTGACGGTCAGTAACAACGGGCGACCGGACTTCCTGTCTGTGTCGTGGCGAGCGCCCCCCGGCGAGGTGGATGGTTACCTGGTGACGCTGAGCGACTCTGAGAGAACGATCCACATTGTGCCCGTCTCAAAGGCCAGCAACGAGTGGGTGTTCAGCTCGCTGGAGTCCGGACGCCTCTACAACATCAGCATCGCCTCCCGCAGCGGCAGCAAGTACAACACCACCCGAGTCCAGGAGAGGACCCGTACGTACTGAATACTACGTCACATGCTACATCACATGCTACATCACATGCTACATCACATGCTAAGTCACATGCTACGTCACATGCTACATCACATGCTACGTCACATGCTACGTCACATGCTACGTCACATGCTACATCACATGCAACATCACATGCTACATCACATGCTACATCACATGCTACATCACATGCTACATCACATGCTACATCACATGCTACATCACATGCTACGTCACATGCTACATCATATGCTACATTACATGCTACATCATATGCTACATCACATGCTACATCACATGCTACATCACATGCTACATCATATGCTACATCACATGCTACATCACATGCTACATCACTGAAATACTACATCACTAAATATTATATCACTAAATACCAGAGGTGGGACCAAGTCATTGTTTTGCAAGTCCGAGTCAAGTCTCAAGTCTTTGCGCTAAAGTCCAAGTCAAGTCTCAAGTCAGGATGGGCAAGTCCAAGTCAAGTCTCAAGTCAGGATGGGCAAGTTCAAGTCAAGTCCTAAACTTTGACAAAATGAGTCTTAAACAAGTCCTTATGTGCTGTTCATCAAATGTAATGACATCGATCAACAGAATAATACTTAATAATCAAACTGCTCTTTATTAGTCACATTAATAATCCATGTTCTCTCTGCTGGCAAAGCAACGTGTGTTTCTATTTGAGAGGGATCAGTAAGGTGAGGCTACCGTGACGGTTTGATTCAGAAACTTGATTTGAGACTCGACTTGATTTTCGTCGAGTCTCAAGTCATCAAATTGGTGACTCGAGTCTGACTCGAGTCCAAGTCATGTGACTCGAGTCCACACCTCTGCTAAATACTACATCACTAAATAGTATATCACTGAATACTACACCGCTAAAGTACGACATCACTAAATACTACATCACTACAGATGTAGCGCTTCATTTCGGACGCCCCAACCCGTGCGGGTCCGTGATCGGCACGGGGTGGGCCCCTGCTGAAAGGAAAACCCCCCGCAGGACTTGATACGCCCCCTTGATAAATAAATAAAGTTATAATGAAACCAGCTGCAATGGATCATGGATCCACCAGGGGGAGCCGTGATTAAAAAGCTGCCACGCTGGAACTCGTGAAATAAACAGCTGATCTACAGGTATCTGATATAGCGGATCTTTGTTAAGATCCATATGTCACGGATAGGATCATATTCTGTGCTAAATAAGAGACATGTAATCATTTACAAAACATCGCCATGTTTTTATTTAACAAAATAAATGTTGTTTAATCCACGTTGGCGTACTACACAAAACCATCGGTTTGTTTTCTCATCAGGAAATGCAGACCGGCTCATACAAACGATTTTTAATCATCATCCTCACGATCATTTAATGTATCATATGTTCAACGAATTGACATGAAAGCACTAATAAATGTAGTTTCATCCACTTGAGTTTACAACTACAAAAATAATCGATTTGTTTTTAAATCACATCCGACAGGAGGAAATGCAGAAGCTCTCACTACCAATTTTTAATCCTAATTTAATCATCATCTTCACGATCATTTATGTTTATGTTCGCCGAATTGACATGAAAGCACTGACGAATATGAATATACTGGAGTCAACTTCATTACAACGTTATTAACGTTCCCAAACTCCGTAATTCACTAAAAAGAGGTTTATTTCTAATGAAGCCTCGTCATCTCACCACGGGCAAACGGGCTATAATATTATACTATTGTTAATAGTGTACTGTATTATTAGTGTTTAATATCACTGCTATAAATGACACATTGAGTTCATTGTTGTGCAATGTTAAAATCAGACCGATTTTTTGTTTTTAATAGTCTGAATGAAACGGCAGCTCTCAGCTGTGTGTTTACACACCTAATGGCCCATCAGCCATGGCCCCCACCCCTCTCTGAGTGACAGGCTTACAGTTAGCTGTATTTGTGTATTGCAACCAGGGAGAGCAGTGATGGACGCTGCCACAATGAAACTCATATGAAATAAACAACTGATTCCTCACACAAACAGTAGCCTGTTGTTTCTTTGCATAAAATAGTGAGAAACATGCCTCTGGTTAATTATTGTATAACTTATTTTCTCCATAAAAACTGGTGGGTTGAAAAAGCAATACGGGAATTGTGGTGCCGTGGCTTTATCTGACAGCATACTTACATTCATGGCCCGGGGGACACACATATGTATTTAGATATGTTTTCTTATTTAGAGTGTTTCTTGCTCTGCCAGGTACAACAAGTGGGAGCACGTTGCAAAGTCTCTAGATAGAATACGGTGCTGGGTTGTTGTTGTTCTTATTATAGCCTACATCATGTAGTCGCCTGTATAGAAAACTGTAGTTTCCCCACAGCAGCAGACGCACATTCATGACGTCTGCTGGCGCATCATAAATACGTCGATAGTGAAAGTGCATTCGGATTCTCAAAGCATTGCAGTCTCTTCTCCTAAGTCCTTTTGAATTCTCCTATCCACTATCCACTAACCCTGAAACGGTGTGACAAAGCTCTACCCCCCCTCTGTTAACAAGAGATAGTAGCCTATGTTGCGGACTCTTTGTATAAAACGAATTGCCCATCGGAATGTGTGGAGGAAGTCTCCCAATGGGGATGGGAGACTTCTGACTTTTGTCACATTCCGATGGACTATCGGAATGACATGCAGGGCAGCATTGCCGGTCTGAAAGGGTCTCTGGAAATATCAAACATTTAATTAAAGTTTTAAAAACAGTGACAGGTTAAAATCAGAGGTGGAAGAAGTATTACGATTATTTACCTCGGTAAAAATACGTGTTAGAAGCAAATGTCCTGCATTCAAAATCGTCAATAATTATCATCTGAAAATAAAATGAATCATTATGTGACTAGTATTAAATACATATCATTTGCAACTTATATTTAGAAATACTCCGTTGTAATTATTGATGCATAAATGTGTTCATCCATTCAATGTGGCATCTGCTATAATGGGGTTAATGTATGATATTACTTAATAATACACATTACTGTATAATAAATGATAATATATGAGTTGATTTACTTCAATTTACTGTACTGTGTACACCACAACAATATTACAAAAATTATACTCCACATTAAAGCAAACTATTGTAAAGGAAAAAAGTATGGGCATAAAAAATAAAGAAGTGTAAACATTTACATTACTATTATGATTATTTAATATATAAAGACTACATATTATTGAATTACAATTAAGATAATAAGATTAGATATACTTTATTTGATCTAAAATATTGATGTTTTCTCGTTATAGTAGCCTGTGAAAACCATAACAAATAAGTGATTAAATGCTACAGTAGTCAACAAACACAACTGCAGAGCTGCAACATTGCACACAGACTAAGTTCTACAACGCCCAGTTGTCTTTGTGTATTTGTGAATGAAGCGCCATCTCATGGTTAAATTCTGTAATTGAACAAATGGGGACATTTGGCAACGCCCTCTAGCAATTTGGCAACGCCCCCAGCCACTGGGATCTGCTGGGTTTTTGGTTGGAATCCGCTGGGTGGAGTACTATCTGGAGTGCTACATCTGCAAATACTACATCACTAAATACTACTTCACCTAATACTACATCACTGAATACTACGTCACTAAATATCACTGAATACTACGTCACTAAACATCACTGAATACTACATCACTGAATACTACATCACCTAATACTACATCACTGAATACTACATCACTGAATACTACATCACCTAATACTACATAACTGAATACTACGTCACTAAACATCACTGAATACTACATCACTGAATATCACTGAATACTACATCACTGAATACTACATCACTAAATGCCACATCACCTAATACTACATCACTAAATACTACATCACTGAATATCACTGAATACTACATCACTGAATACTACATCACTAAATACTACATCACTAAATATCACTGAATACTACATCACTGAATACTACATCACTAAATATCAATGAATACTACATCACTAAACATCACTGAATACTACATCACTGAATACTACATCACTGAATACTACATCACTAAATATCACTAAATACTACATCACTGAATACTACATCACTGAATACTACATCACTAAATACTACATCACTGAATACTACATCACTGAATACTACATCCCTAAATATCAATGAATACTACATCCCTAAATATCAATGAATACTACATCACTAAATACTACATCACTAAATATCACTGAATACTACATCACTGAATACTACATCACTGAATACTACATTCAATTTGGCAACGCCCCCAGCCACTGGGATCTGCTGGGTTTTTGGTTGGAATCCGCTGGGTGGAGTACTATCTGGAGTGCTACATCTGCAAATACTACATCACTAAATACTACTTCACCTAATACTACATCACTAAACATCACTGATTACTACATCACATAATACTACATCACTGAATACTACGTCACTAAATATCACTGAATACTACGTCACTAAACATCACTGAATACTACATCACAGAATACTACATCACCTAATACTACATCACTGAATACTACATCACTGAATACTACATCACCTAATACTACATAACTGAATACTACGTCACTAAACATCACTGAATACTACATCACTGAATATCACTGAATACTACATCACTAAATATCACTAAATACTACATCACTGAATACTACATCACTGAATACTACATCACTAAATACTACATCACTGAATACTACATCACTGAATACTACATCACTGAATACTACATCCCTAAATATCAATGAATACTACATCCCTAAATATCAATGAATACTACATCACTAAATACTACATCACTAAATATCACTGAATACTACATCACTGAATACTACATCACTGAATACTACATTCAATTTGGCAACGCCCCCAGCCACTGGGATCTGCTGGGTTTTTGGTTGGAATCCGCTGGGTGGAGTACTATCTGGAGTGCTACATCTGCAAATACTACATCACTAAATACTACTTCACCTAATACTACATCACTAAACATCACTGATTACTACATCACCTAATACTACATCACTGAATAATACGTCACTAAATATCACTGAATACTACGTCACTAAACATCACTGAATACTACATCACTGAATACTACATCACCTAATACTACATCACTGAATACTACATCACTGAATACTACATCACCTAATACTACATAACTGAATAATACGTCACTAAACATCACTGAATACTACATCACTGAATATCACTGAATACTACATCACTGAATACTACATCACTGAATACTACATCACTAAATACTACATCACTAAATATCACTGAATACTACATCACTGAATACTACATCACTGAATACTACATCACTAAATATCAATGAATACTACATCACTAAACATCACTGAATACTACATCACTAAATATCACTAAATACTACATCACTGAATACTACATCACTGAATACTACATCACTAAATACTACATCACTGAATACTACATCACTGAATACTACATCACTGAATACTACATCCCTAAATATCAATGAATACTACATCCCTAAATATCAATGAATACTACATCACTAAATACTACATCACTAAATATCACTGAATACTACATCACTGAATACTACATCACTGAATACTACATTCAATTTGGCAACGCCCCCAGCCACTGGGATCTGCTGGGTTTTTGGTTGGAATCCGCTGGGTGGAGTACTATCTGGAGTGCTACATCTGCAAATACTACATCACTAAATACTACTTCACCTAATACTACATCACTAAACATCACTGATTACTACATCACCTAATACTACATCACTGAATAATACGTCACTAAATATCACTGAATACTACGTCACTAAACATCACTGAATACTACATCACTGAATACTACATCACCTAATACTACATCACTGAATACTACATCACCGAATACTACATCACCTAATACTACATCACTGAATACTACGTCACTAAACATCACTGAATACTACATCACTGAATATCACTGAATACTACATCACTGAATACTACATCACTGAATACTACATCACTAAATACTATGTAATGTTTATTTATACTGTTCATGCTGACTACTGTAGCACTTTGGGATCTGAGATCAGATATGAAGTGCTTTATAAATGGAACCCATTATTATTATTATTATTATTACATCACTAAATATCACTGAATACTACATCACTGAATACTACATCACTGAATACTACATCACTAAATATCAATGAATATTACATCACTAAACATCACTGAATACTACATCACTGAATACTACATCACTAAATATGACTAAATACTACATCACTGAATACTACATCACTGAATACTACATCACTAAATATCACTGAATACTACATCACTGAATACTACATCACTGAATACTACATCCCTAAATATCAATGAATACTACATCACTAAATACTACAACACTAAATGTCACTGAATACTACATCCCTAAATATCAATGAATACTACATCACTAAACATCACTGAATACTACATCACTGAATACTACGTCACTGAACACTACATCACTAAATACTACATCACTGAATACTACATCACTGAATAATACATCACTGAATTCTACGTCACTAAATACTACATCACTGAATACTACATCACTGAATACTACATCACTGAATACTACATCACTCAACATCACTGAATACTACATCACTAAAGTACTATGTCACTGAATACTACATCACTAAATATCACTGAATACTACATCACTGAATACTACGTCACTAAACATCACTCAATACTACATCACTTAAGTACTATGTCACTGAATACTACATCACTAAATATCACTGAACACTACGCCCCCCTCAGAGCCGGCCCCCGTCGAGAACCCCACAGCGACCCACGTTGCCCGTGACGACTACCTGAAGGTGAACTGGCTCCCCGCGGCGGGAGACTTGGACCGGTACCAGGTCTTCATCAAACACAACAACGTGCTCCTGCAGAACCAGACGGTGCTGAAGGACCAGAACCAGTGTGTGTTCACCGGCCTGGAGCCCGGCAGGCTGTACACAGTCCTGGTCCAGACCTGGAGCGGGAGGTACCAGAGCAGCAGCTCCACCCACGGCCGCACCTGTGAGTATCACTCTATATTACCAAGGTCTCAGTGGGTCACGAGTCTCAACCCTGCATTACAATAGGCAGGAAGACTCTGCTGATTGCGTGAAGTACAAACAGCGTGACTTAGTAATCCTTCCCTCAGCTAAAATTCACTCAAATAGCGCATTTCAAATCTGAAGAACTCAGTGTGCATCTAGACCGGGGGACGACACTACCTATTGACTCAGCAATCACTGTAAGTTATATTCTTGTTAAATAGACTTCTCTGTTTCATTAATTCTACTCTATTGTAGCTAAAACTGAGCTTTTGAGAGATTTTAAATCTCAGATCTGCTCAACAGAACCTGTTACACAGGTCTCAGTGGGGCACGCCTCTCAACCCTGCATTACAATATAGGCAGGGACACTCTGCTGTCGCCCATCAGCTGCAGAGAGTTAACTAATTAGAGGGGCGTGGCCCCACAGCTGTGAGAACTCAGTAATCAGGTGTCCATTTTAGGTAGCTCTTTCCTGGAGCGTCAGACAGACGAAGACTGACAAAGACATTGGAGTCCTGCGGGAGTCAAAGACTGACAAAGACATTGGAGTCCTGCGGGAGTCAAAGACATTGTAGTCCTGCAGGAGTCAAAGACTGACAAAGACATTGGAGTCCTGCGGGAGTCAAAGACATTGTAGTCCTGCGGGAGTCAAAGACTGACAAAGACATTGGAGTCCTGCGGCAGTGAAAGACATTGTAGTCCTGCGGGAGTCAAAGACTGACAAAGACATTGGAGTCCTGCGGGAGTCAAAGACTGACAAAGACATTGGAGTCCTGCTGGAGTCATGAGGGTGATAAAGAGGAGGCAAATCCTACTTTGATTGAGCTTAGTAGCTCTAGTATTTTATTTTATTTGGTTGTTTAGCCCCTCATGCTATAATCATGTGTATTTTCTCCATTCCTGTTCATGTGTCTTCTCGCAATTATCACTGGCCCTGTGTATCTCCTAATCGATATAACCAGCCTGCTCTCGTCTATCCCACATGCTCCACTGAGATCCAACATCTAGTTTCAGGCGGCCTGTGGAACTGCCAGTCAGCTGTTCCTAAGGCTGACTTCATCTCTGGCTACGCTTCCCTGCAGTCCCTGGATTTCCTTGCTCTCACTGAGACCTGGATTACTCCATCCAACACATCCACCCCAGCAGCTCTCTCCACAGCATACTCCTTCTCCCATACACCCAGACCCACTGGCAGAGGAGGTGGCACTGGTCTCCTGCTCTCTCCCAACTGGAGCTTTTCCCTCTTCAAGCTACCTAACTTCACTCCTTCCACCTTTGAATTCCATGCCGTCACAGTAACCCATCCTATAAAATTAACCATTGTTGTTCTCTACCGTCCACCAGGCGCCTTGGGGGACTTCTTGGAGGAATTACACTGAACAAAAATATAAATGCAACACTTTTGTTTTTGCTCCCATTTTTCATGAGATGAACTCAAAGATCAGTCTTGTACCCAAAAGTGATCAGATAAAACATCTCTTAAGAGACTCTAACTTGGACTATTTATGTTTGTCAGAGACTTGGTTGAATAAAAACTCCCCATCCTCAGCCATACATATTCCTGGCTACAATGTTTTTAGGAAAGATAGAGCTGTAGGCAGGGGTGGGGGGTTACTGTTTTATATCAAAGACCACATATCATGTAATGAGGTTCAATGCTCTGCTGAGAATGAGCTTGAGCATATCTGTCTTAATGTTAGCCTGTCACCACAGATGTCTTTCATTCTCATTGGAGTGTATAGACCACCATCTGCAAAAGCTATTTATTTTTTTGACAAATTACAAAAAATTCTTAGAGAATGCAGTTCTGCCAAGGAAATAATATTAATGGGTGACTTCAATGTTAACTGGGAGGACAAAGCAAGTAATAAGGCAATAGAACAGGTATCTAATCAATTTGATCAATCTAATCAGATTGACCTGATTTTCAGCAACAAACCTGAAAGGGTGACAAAAACCTACAATATTATCACTGGTCTGTCTGACCACAACCTAACTCTCATAGCCAGAAAGCTCACTAAAACCCGCTTCCATTTGAAATCCAGTACAAAATCTTACCAATTAAGAATACCCAAGAGTGATATTGATGAATTTGACAGGGAAATTAAAAACATTAACTGGAGCCAAATGTTATCAGGTACAGATTTGGATACCAACTCACATGCCCTTATGTCAACAATCCAAAATATATCAAAACGATTCCTCAGGATAAGCTAATCTAAGGCCAAAAATAAACACACCCTCCCCCTGGATTAATAGTGACATCAGGAAATCAATGAAGGAGAGAGATAATGCTCTAAAGCACTCTCTTAAGTCAAATGTAATGACTGACAGGCATATATTTGTGTCTGTACGAAACAGAGTTACAAAGGAAATCAGGGCAGCCTTTATATAAATGACTTGCCATCAGTGTGCACTGGATGTGTGGTACAAATGTATGCTGATGACACTGTCATTTATGTCCATGCAAAAACCAAGGCCCAAGCTGCGGCCAAATTAAATGATGCAATGGTTCATGTAAATCAATGGCTTACTGACTCACAGCTATATCTGAATGTTAAGAAGACAGTCTGTATGTTTTTTAGCAAGACCAACACTATCACACTGAACCCAAGGTCTATGTGTCTGGGGAGGTCATTCAAACAGTTACACATTTTAAATATCTAGGCATTGTCCTTGACACTACTTTATCCTTAAAAGAACAAGTGAGAAATGTAACGCAAATAACTAAATACAATCTAGCAAACTTCAGATATATAAGGAACTGTTTGACAACACCTGTAGCAAAACTCTACATGACTGCCATGATCCTTCCCCACCTAATATACTGTATGACCAGCTGGACCCAGGGGAACCAGCTGGACCCAGGGGAACCAGCTGGACCCAGGGGAACCAACTGGACCCAGGCGAATAGCACAACATTAAGGCCTATCCTGTCACTTTACAAACAAGCTCTCAAAGTTTTGGACAGAAAACCTGAGCTATACCACCATTGCAAAATCCTGGACAAACATAACCTGCTCAGCTGGGGAAATATATTAAAACACACTGATGCATGTCTCATTTTTTAAATTCTAAACGGCAAGGCACCCCCACCACTCTGCACTTTTATACAGCAGAAAAATTCAAACAGCAGAACCACAAGGTCTGCCCTAAGAGGGGACTGTGTAGTCCCTCTTAGGTCCAGTTCTTTTGGCAAACACTGTTTCTCTGTGAGGGCACCAACACTCTGGAACACAATACCAATACAGATAAGGAATAACACCTCCTATCATACATTTAACCACAATCATAAGAACTGGCTTTTAAACAATCAAAAATGTGAACACTTTTAACTGTATCAAGGTATGATGATATTTCATCTGTTTGCATGTTTGTTTGTTCCTCTCTATTGTTGTACTGCTATTTATTTATTGTTGTACTGATGCTGTCTGCTGTACATAATGTATTTAATTATGTTTTTATTTTCTAGTCTTGTTGTGGTCATTTAACATCTTGTCAAGGACAACAGTTGAAAATGTGCCTGCTGGCTAATACTGGCTCATTTACAGCAATGTGAATTAATGTGCACTGTCCTTTAAATAAATAAACAAACAAACAAAACATTTTTTATAAACACAAAATAACCATTTCTCTCAAATATTGTTCACAAATCTGAAAGAATGTGTGATAGTGAGCACTTCTCCTTTGCCGAGATAATCCGTCCCACCTCACAGGTGATATCAAGATGCTGATTAGACAGCATGTTTATTGCACAGGTGTGCCTTAGGCTGGCCACAATAAAAGGCCACTCTGAAATGTGCAGTTTTATCACACGGCACAATGCCACAGATGTCGCAAGTTTTGAGGGAGCGTGCAATTGGCATGCTGACAGCAGGAATGTCCACCAGAGCTGTTGCCGTGAATTGAATGTTCATTTCTCTACCATAAGCCGTCTCCAAAGGCGTTTCAGAGAATTTGGCAGTACATCCAACCGGCCTCACAACCGCAGACCACGTGTAACCACACCAGCCCAGGACCTCCACATCCAGCATGTTCACCTCCAAGACCGTCTGAGACCAGCCACTCAGACAGCTGCTGCAACAATCGCTTTGCATAACCAAAGAATCTCTGCTGTCAGAAACCGTCTCAGGGAAGCTCATCTGCTCGTCGTCCTCATCGGGGTCTCCACCTGACTCCGGTTCGTCGTCGTCATCGACTTGAGTGGGCAAATACTCACATTCGATGGCGTCTGGCACGTTGGAGAGGTGTTCTCTTCACGGATGAATCCCGGTTCTCACTGTTCAGGGCAGATGGCAGACAGCGTGTGTGGCGTCGTGTGGGTGAGTGGTTTTCTGATGTGTTGTGAATCGAGTGGCCCGTGGTGGTGGGGGGGTTACGGTATGGGCAGGCGTATGTTATGGATGACGAACACAGGTGCATTTTATTGATGGCATTGTGAATGCACAGAGATACCGTGACAAGATCCTGAGGCCCATTGTTGTGCCATTCATCCACGACCAACACCTCATGTTGCAGCATGATAATGCACGGCCCCATGGTGCAAGGATCTGTACACAATTCCTGGAGGCTGAAAACATCCCAGTTCTTGCATGGCCAGCATACTCACTGGACATGTCACCCATTGAGCATGTTTGGGATGCTCTGGATCGGCGTATACGACAGCGTGTTCCAGTTCCTGCCAATATCCAGCAACTTGGCACAGCCATTGAAGAGGAGTGGACCAACATTCCACAGGCCACAATCAACAACCTGATCAACTCTATGCCAAGGAGATGTCTTGCACTGCGTGAGGCAAATGGTGGTCACACCAGATGCTGCCTGGTTTTCGGACCCCCCCAGACCCCCCCCCCAATAAAGAAAAACTGCACGTTTCAGAGTGGCCTTTTATTGTGGCCAGCCTAAGGCCCACCTGTGCAATAAGCATGCTGTCTAATCAGCATCTTGATATGCCACACCTGTGAGGTGGGATGGATTATCTTGGCAAAGGAGAAGTGCTCACTATCACAGATATTTTCAGATTTGTGAACAATATTTGAGAGAAATGGTTATTTTTTGTATATAGAACATGTTTTAGATCTTTGAGTTCATCTCATGAAAAATGGGAGCAAAAGTGTTGCGTTTATATTTTTGTTCAGTGTAGATCATCTCCTCTCACACATCCCTGAAACTGGCCCTCCCGCTGTACTTCTCAGAGACTTCAACCTCCAGACGGGGAAGATAGACGAACTAACATCTCTGTTAACCGCCTTTGCTTTCTCATTGTCTCCATCCCCACCAACTCATAAAGCTGGCAATGTCCTTGATCTCATATTCTCAAGGAACTGCACTACTTCTAACCTCTCTGTAACCCCGCTCCACACATCCGATCACTTCTTCATTTCAACAAACTAATCTCTTCTCATCCTGCACTTGTCCGCCGTAACCTTCGTTCCCTCTCCCCCTCTACCTTTGCCTCATCGGTTCTCTCGGCCCTCCCTTCCTCTGACTCGTTCCAACTCCTGCCTCCAAACTCTGCTGCAGAAACTCTCCTCTCTACTCTCTCATCCTCTCTGGACTCTCTCTGTCCTCTCACATCTCGGCAGGCTCGTCAGTCCCCTCCTGCTCCCTGGCTAAATGACACACTGCGTGCTAATAGAACCGTCCTTCGGGCAGCAGAGCGGAAACGGTGGAAATCCAAACACCATGACGACCTCCTAACCTATCAGGCTCTCCTCTCCTCTTTCTCTGCTTCGATCTCTCAGGCAAAAAGCACTTTCTTTCAAGATAAGATCCATTCTTCCTATTCCAATCCCAAAAAACTATTTTCCATCTTCTCCTCCCTTCTGGACCCCCCCAAAGCCCCTCCCCCCTCCTCCCTCTTGGACCCCCCCAAAGCTTCCCCCTCTACCCTCTTGGACCCCCCCAGAGCCCCTTCCCCCTCCTCCCTTCTGTCAAGCGACTTTGTTAACCACTTTGAAAAAAAGGTTGTTGATATTCGCTCTTCTTTTTCTGACTCACCTTTACTCACCGCTGGGTCACCAGACCCTCCTTTCACCCACACACTAACCTCCTTCTGCCCTCTCTCTCCAAGTGACGTTCTTACCCTCATGACCTCTGCCCGCCGTACCACCTATCCT